>VZRX01019483.1:103995-188659 GCA_013398075.1 Notiomystis cincta | reverse complement strand
AAAAACAACCAACCAACAAACCAACAAAAAAAAAAAAAAAAAAAAAAAAAAAAACCAGAAAAGTTGCCTTCTAGTTTTTGGGCTTCTTTTGGTGGTGGAATTAAAGCAGCCTGAAACAAGGAAACTGCCAAAAATACCAATGCTGCCAAGATGTGAAGTAATTACTTTTAAAATGTCTTGTTGCACTGCCCAACTTGGTTATCTGGTTGTATATTAGCTTCTTTGTGGTTTAAAGAATATGACAGTTTTATAAAGTTCACTATAAAAACTTTGTATTTTTTAGCAAATAGGAATCAAATCTTACTTCTAAGATGTTTGTCCCTTACCCTTAAAGGCTCAAAGAGAAACATTTAAAAGCAACATTTTCATGAGAAACTAATGCAATTGTGGGTTTGAGAGGTATTTTTTCCAAAAGGTAGGTTTTTTCCTGAGATTTTACAGGGGTTTTTTGTTTATTTTTAACTTTACTTTTATGAGGAAAGGTATAGAAGATAAATTCTAAGAGTTTTCTCAGAGACCTTTAAAGTATTTTCCCCATCTTCTTTTGCAGTCTATTTTGTGCCTGTTCAATTTATTCAGGATTATATTTGTTGTCTTCCGGGATGAGAGTCTATTTTCAAGATAAACAAGCAATCCATTTAATATAACTGTAGGCCAGATAATGGGACTTCTGTGCTATTACTATTGTATGGATTTACTTACATGATTTCACTTAATATCTGCTAGAATTGCATAGCTGTATTTTCACAAGGTTTTTTTTTTCAGGATTTTTATGAGACTATCTTGTGGTGAATGCTAGAGAGCATTCAAATGTAAGTTTCCAGGAAACTTTATTTTCTCCAAATATATTGCTGATCATTTTATCGGATATGGACATCGATTTTTTCAAGAGAGGTGTTAGAATTTTTAGTATTTTCTGGGAGATTTTTTAGTTTTGCAGGACAAAGGTTTCTGTCTGAATAAAAAGTAGAAATTGCTGTTGATTTCTAGCAACTGAAATGAGAGATATGAACATCATAAAGCCTTCATCCATCCTAATGGGGTATAAAACATGTTAAATTATTCATCAGGGTGAGGAATCTTTGTATTGTGGCAATGAATTTTTTTTTAGAAACTTTGCATTAACAGGAAAGTAGATGCTTCTAATAAAACAGATTGGGTAAATTATGAAATTAGTGGTAACTAATCTACATCTGAACATCTCAAGAACTTTAATTTTACTAGTCTCAATATATTTTTGTTGCTGACAACCTGTTCTTTCCCATTTTCCTCACGACTCCCTTCCTTGGCCTAGTCTGTCTTTGAAGTCAACATCTGATTCCTTGAGACAGTAGTGCAGTATTTAAGTCAGCATCTATCATATCATCTATCTGAACTATCAATTCAAAATTTAGCTAATCCCTTGAAATATATCCTGAGAGGAAATCTTCATTACTAGAGAGTTTTATTTCATCCTATTAAGAACTTTTCAGAAAGGCTGATGGATGCATGTGTGAGAATAAGAAATCTGTGCATATTGTGTTTGCTAACTCAGGTATGCTTAAGCCTTGTTTACCTAAATTTTTTCTGCGTGGATAAATAACCATGGAAAGCAAAGTGTTAGTAGTCTCCTCTGTACTCTGCAGTATCACTGAATATATTCTTTCTTCTCTGTGTGGCAGGAGGAATGCCAGAACTATATTCGAGTGCTTCTTGTTGGAGGCAACCATCTCTTCACCTGTGGAACCAACGCGTTCACTCCCATCTGCACCAATCGCACGGTACGACTTCCATGTTCTGCCCACAGGCTGAAGTCCCCCTTCTGAGCCAGCAGATTGAAAGGCAGAGCATGTTGTGGCTGAGAACTGGCTATTTGTATAGTGATGGGTGAGCTGATGGGTAAAAGGTTGATTTAGCTGCTGGCAGGCCAAATTGGAGACCCAACTGATCTCTTTTTGCAGTGTTTTCCTCAGCTCTGGGAGATGCCCAGCTGTGAGCAGCTCGGTTCCTCCTATATACCAATTTTTATGAACCCTGAGTATTTATGAGACTTCTGCCACTGTCAGGTTTGGTTGGCATCAATAGGTTTAGTTAGAAGATGTGGTTGTGTAGCTGCATACTGTGTATATGTAGTTCTGGAGAAATGAGAGTACCTGTATTAGTGATTTCTGACTGGTGAGAATGAGACATCTTGGCTGAGAGCATCTGTCATTCTGTTTTCAAAAAAAGCCTAATTGGAGCATCAGTAATAGTCATAATAAGTATCAAAATGTCACTGTTTGTTCTAGACTGCCTATTTGTTTCAGGAGGGGAGAAACACTTAAATACGAATAGCTGTATTACTAAAAAACTTCTTGGCAGAGTAATTATATTTAAACCCATTGTACCTTTATTTTCAAATAGCATATTAACATCATGCTGTGGTTTATGGCTGAAAGTATTTGGGCTACTAAATCAGATAAGGTTCTGCTGAGTTGGAAAGTTCCTTTTCTTACTCTTATTTTTCATGTGAGATTTTCTTCCTGAAACACACCAACAAAACAAATAATAGATTTGTTGTTGTTGTCTGCTGTGTTGGATGTGCTTATTGATTCTGGCAATCAGGTTTGGTTTTATTTTTCATAATAACAATCTTTGCAGAGATAACTCATTTTTGAGCTCCTTCTAATAGAAAACATTTAGACATGGTGGATAATGACTGACATGTATGCTTTGTATATCAAAATGGCAAAAGTGAGCTCTGACAACATTACAATAAAACTTTCAGAATAAGACAATTTCAGATTGATGTAGAGGTCAGCTCTTCTCTGTTGTACAGTACTAAAGCAGATGTTTGTCATAGGATTTTGCTCAGATGGATGCAGCTTGCCTGAAATGATAATTTTCAGGTAATTTTAATCCCTGTTTCTAATTCTTTTACAGTTAAGCAACTTGACAGAGATACATGACCAAATCAGTGGCATGGCTCGTTGTCCTTACAGCCCCCAGCACAACTCCACTGCTCTTCTCACTTCCAGTGGAGAATTATATGCTGCTACAGCCATGGATTTCCCAGGGAGGGATCCTGCTATTTATCGAAGTCTGGGGGCCCTTCCTCCTCTCCGAACTGCCCAGTACAACTCCAAGTGGCTGAATGGTGAGTGCTGATGGACTGTGAGACTCGTCTTCTTTAACTCGTGTTCATCGTATTGAAATTCTATTCTGAGAATTGGAATGTTTTTGGAGTATTGTTTATTTATATTTTTAATTTTTTTTTTCTTTTTTTATATATTATTATTTTACTAGCATAAGTATTATGGAATTTAGTTAATATAGCTGAAGTTCATAGATGTGCCCTTAAATATATGTCATTTTTGCAGGCACAGGGATGAGCTGCACTTGCAGGGCTCTTACATGGCAAAGCTGAGTCAGCTTTGAGCAGCAGCTTGCATTGAGCATTCTTTTCTGAGTCCCTCAAAAACCTAAGGCAGAAAATAAACAGTTTAGAATGGACTAAATTATCCTGGCTTTCCCTGCAGGTCCCAGCCTTGACAAGCAGAAAAAGTTCAGCTTTCAAGCTGCTTAGGTGGCAGAATGACATTTTTGACACTTATTATAGCCAAAGGATAGGGAATAGTTTACAAAACATATCATAAAATTGTGTTTAGCAGTCAGTTTTGTGTCAGGGATGTTAATCACCTAATGAGGATTTCCACCTGGGAGAAGCTGTAAACAGGTATTCCTGAGATGTGATAGACCAATGTGCCATTTTGTTTATTACAAGAAAGGTTTATTATTAGATTCTTCTAAAATGAAAAAATATTATTAAAAATAAAGTGTGAAATGATGCATATTATAGTTTGCCCATGCCTTTTCCAGAAGGAAAAAAAAAACAACTATAATGCATGTTATGTGGCACAACAGTCACTATTCCTACAGCACATTTCATGTTATGATGGGATTATTCTCATGTTGGAAATTAAATAGAAATATAAATCCTTCTAGCTTCAGAACATTTGGTCAGCTGCAAGTAATAGACATTATTTTGAATATATTAGTTCTCATATAGTGTGAATGCTGAATTGTGCTTATACAATTGGTATATTTTATTGGAACAATGAACCCACCACAGGGTGCTTGCAGAAATTTGTGACCTTTTCTGAAGGTCAGATGATTTTAGAATGTTAATTAACAACAACAACAAAATCCTAAATTGTGTGTAACATAATGGAATCATAGCAGTGCAAAAGAAGTGAGGGAGAAAATTAATGTAATATATATATTTCTGTTCAGGCACCCTTTGTCCACTCAGCTTGGTATTGGAACTAATTGCTGTGCCACACCTGTGTGCTTTGGTCAAAGGGGAAAAAGTCTTCACACAGAATTTTCATCTTAACTAGATATTTTTATGCCAAAGACACACTAAAACTCCCTCTAGACTTCTCTAATTAATGATATTCACTGTATTCACATTTTGTCTTTTAAAAGCTTCGGATGTACTTATACATTCTCCATTGGGGTTCATTCTTCTGATTCAAAACTGCTTATAATTAAGTTACCAGGAAACTGTAGCTTTTATCTTTGGGGAGGAAGAACAAGATGAATTTTGCAATTGGAGGCAGATAAAGAAAGTCAAATAAAAGACTGAAAGCTGCCCAGTTAGCTATATTAAAGGAAGGGGGAGTATTTTCTGAGGTAGCTAGGAGGGGAGGATTCATCTGCTTGAGATGGGAATTCGTCTGCATTTATGTCAATTTGCATGCTTATATGCTTTAGTGCCAAGAAACTACATTAGTTTTTCAGTGCTTGGACTGAAGGGAAGATTTTGCTGCTTTCACTGAGAAAGTAACACAGATCGATAATCCTGCAAGAAAAGTAAGACATCGACTGGGATGGAAGCTCCCTGGTCAATATCTGTTCTGCAGCAGTAGCTCACAGTTACTGTAACTCAGCCTCATCTGAAGTGTTCGTGTGCATGCATGTGTCTGTCAACGTTTACAATTCAAAGTTTTCCTCAGAAGCACCCTGTTTTTTCTGACATAGATTTTCTGCTCTGCAAATCATGTTGGACCAAATCAAATCATCTCTGGGGATGATGGCTGTACTCTGAAACACAGCTGATTATCTTGCTCTGTGCTTTATTGCTGTGCAATAAAGACATTGTTGATTTTAATGGCTAGCACAGCAAATTCGGAGATCTTCAATCCCATCAGTCTGGCAAAAAGGACGTGGCTGTATGCCTGGGCAGTCTGCTCTTGCTGTTCACTGTACCTTTTGGTGCAGGATCTTGACTTGAAATCTTCATCCCAGAGGAAAACTTGTTCCTAATCTTACTTGTCAGAAGGTCTGTAATCACAGGAGCAATGATAAACAGTGTGGGAAGAGAAAATGGAGTTGATGTGTCAGGTGGCTGGGGTGAGGTCCCATATCACCATGATGTGGTTTCAGCTTCTGGAATCCCAGATTTCACAAATAAGATACGTTTATGTTGTTGACCTGAGTTCCCTGTTTGTTCTGGTTCAGCCAGAGTCATGTATTTGTTATCAGATCCTGCCTTCTGCTAGGGGCTTGGTAGGCCTGGAAGCAATCCACATCAGCCAAGTACATAAGTTAGCAGCTATTTACTGAGCATCATGCTGATCACTTGCTTAACATTGGCAGATCATGGAGAAATCAGTGAACTTTCATTTCTGAATTACCATTTTCTTGATGCACTCAACACTCTGGGGAGGCAAAGAGTTGGATAGTTCAGTTAAAAGTATTAATTATTTGGCATATGTGTAAAAGCTACAGAAGTATGCTGAGCGAATATAACTGAAGGGGAAAAGGAAAAATCAATGTGAAGCACAAAGATTTTGAACAAGCACAAACCCAGAAAGGTAGATGGACAGCACAGCAGCACTACCAACACAGAAACCCTGTTTCTGACTGGAGCTAGTTAGTGTGGAGCCAACTTTGAGGCGCTCTGAACACACAGTTTGTTCACCTACTAGACAACATGCTTCAGGATTTGACTCCCTGAATTTTATCTGGTTTAAAAATTCCAGTTCACCAAAAGTTAGAGATATCTGCACACTTCCCTAATTTTTTCTCTATTTTGGAAAATTCTGGAGTGTGCACAGTCATGTCTTCTTCATTGATAGAGGAAGAAGCATCTGGTGGTACTTATTGAACTTAGTCTCTTTTAAGATTTACAGTAGTAATTTGTTCAGCTCTTGAATATATCTGAATAAGATCTCCAGTTACATTTTTTTTACTCCAGAACTTCTCTCCACTTCTAGAAAAAGAAATTGATGTTCTGTTTATTGATGCTGTTTTTGTCTTCCTGGTGCCTCTATGGACAGCACCAAATGCAGCTGGCCCAAAGGGAACGAGCAGGTTTTTGAGCCCAGCTGTAACCATGCAGAAATTCTGCTCATGCCCATAACAAGATGCCACTGAAGCACCTTTTCCCATGTAAAGGAACACATAATGCCCGAGGTTTCTCACTTGAACATGTAAATATGCACAAAGAAATGAAGAAGGTGGAAACACTGCTTACCAGTAGTTTACTCTGTAAGGTGTCCTGTTCTGCTGCATACTCGCTCTTTCTGAATCCACATTCAAGTGCTTCTGTGGTTAAGAGAAACAATTTGAGGTGGTGGTAGAGCACATGCTGAGGATTATGTCTAAAGCAGACATCTCTCCCACCAATTTCTTCTGACCAAAGCAGTCAGCAAGACCCTGAGCTTCAGACAACTGCTCAGGTCAGTAAAGGGCAGCATGTTGCTGGAATGTTTTAAAATATCCCTTGTAGTGTTTCATAAGAAGAATAGTCTGCCTTAGCAGTTTGCTCTGGACATTATTAAGTGATAAAAAATAAATTATTCTTTCATTAAGCTGACATGCTGTCTGTGTCCTTAAGCTCTCAGTGTAACAATGTTTAAATCATATCTGGAGTTGATATCCTTACAGCATGCCTTTGATTGGACTTTGCTGTAGAGTTGATCTGCAAAGTGCAGCAGGGGCAGAATTCGTCACAGTCTGCTCTAGAGAACAGAAGTAAATGTAATACTTATATTTGCAGTCCGCAGTTGCAGTGTGTCCAGACTGGCAAGGGAAAGCCTTCACTGCTTAGACTTCAAAACCTTTTCAGCAGTGCAACATTTACAGTTAGTAAAGGTGTTTCTCCTTTCAGTACACCTCTTTAAATCACTAAATGTTTGATCTGATGCCTCAGTGTGAAAGTTTGCCTTAGTCTATAATGTCTGTTTGCTTTCCTCAGCCAATAAAAGGGCAAAACATAAAAAAAAAAAAAAAGAAAAGAAGAGGAAATCCCTGTCTGTTTCATCACATGAAGAAACACTACAGCATTTGGTTTAATATTTTGTCAAATGGCTTTGCTTTGGGCCTTTGACTATCTTGAAATGATTGCAGCTGTTTCCTTTACCCTAAACATGCAATGATAGATGCTATTGGAATTTATTAAATAAACAAAACTGTGTTCTAAATGTCATGACATTTCATCAGTGGGCGAACCATAGATGATTAAAATGTAATCCTATATCAGATGTAGAAATAAAATAAAATAAAATAAAATAAAATAAAATAAAATAAAATAAAATAAAATAAAATAAAATCTCGTCCAAGTTAGAAGCCTTTCCATCTGAGATGAGTGTTTGGATTCTTATGCTTTACTGGTAGACATAATATTACCATTTTTCCTCTTGCTGCTCTAAGCATTTGGTTATTAGATACTATTACTAAAGTGGTTCTTCTGAGATCACTTTCTTAAAAACACTCATAAAAAGCTTATTAATCCAGAGCAGATACTTTTAGTCTTCACAAGTAATAGCAAAATTCTTACAAAGGTGGTGTGATTAGTGTGGTTTAATACAGCTCTGAATCAATTCCTATTATTGTTTGTTAGCAGACTTTTATTATAGCTTCTGCTGCTAGTAGGATGTGTAGAGAGAATTTATGATGAAAGAATAAAAATTAATTCTTTCAATTTTGTTTTTAAGGATTAATGGAAATGGCTATAATAATTCAGTGTTATCCTTTCATTTTTCTGTGTTTTAATGAAAAGCCTTGTAATTACCTAGTGCAAGCTTTGCTTTATTATGTAATATTTCATGTAACTCAAAACCAGTGTGTGCTTGAATGTGCAATGTACTCTTTCAGATAAGAGACCTGACTGAAAATACACAAAGATATTCTACCAGTTGTTGTTGCTTATTTTGCAAGAAGTTAAATAATTACATTTCTTTGGTGGTGCCACCCATGAGGTTGGCTCTTTTTTCTTTTTTGTATGTGTCATCATTTTTGCCAGTTCCTAAAATAGTAGAGAAAATACCTGCTAGTTTTGAAACCTGTCCTTAGGCTTCTTCACTGGAGCAGCTACCAGAGGAAAAATTTGAGCAGTTAAGCTGTTTTTCCTTTCAAATTTGTACATCTCCTCCCCAATGATAGTGACAGAGTAGGAAAGCAAGGTGGAGTGAGATGGAGGTGCCTCCCCTGACTTCCTTTTTCCAGTGCCAGACTAAGTTATTACAAAACACCTTCATAGCATTTCCTTACCTGTTTGAAATGGTAGAGACAAGAAGCACTACCCGTGGAGTTGGGATATTTTTTCTTCTTGTCTACCCTAGGTAAAGCAGCAAGGTCCACCTTCCATTTATTAAAAACACTAGGAGGCTATTGAGGACAGAGCCTGTTATTTTAGATCTCATCTTGCCTGCTTATGCCAGGTGCCAAGCAGAGAGGCTGGGTGAGGAAGGAGGAGACCTCTGCAAGCAGATCATCTGTTCCCAAAGGCGCAACAGGAGCGTGAGACTCATTAATACAGAAAACTATAATATACAGTGACCCAGAGAGAATGAAAGAACTTAGGACTGAAATGCATCTCAACCAGGGGAAGGTGGAGAATTTGAAATTTCAGGGAATGTGAACACATGAAAACCAGCATTTATCAAAGAAAGAAGGGGACTGAAAGGTTATGAGGAGTAATGTCTCTACTGTGCGAGTAACTGCACACTGGAACAGACTACCCAGAAAGGCTGCGGAGTTTCATTCACTGGAGATATTCAAGAACAGTCTGGACAGAAATCCTGTCCAATGTACTTTAGGATGACTTGAGCAGGGAGGTTGGATCAGATGACCCTTCTAACCTGACCCATTCTTTGATTCTGTGTGATCCTGTGACAGAAGTCTTGGAGGCAGAGATGGAATTTCAACAGTAGACACACCAAGCCTTAAGGTGAAGGGGGAAGAGGATGATTATGAAATTGGTTTCCTTCCTGTTATGAAAAAAAAAAAAAAAAGAAAAAAGAAAAGAGGAGGAGGTTGTAGTGGGTTGATTCTGTCTGTATTCCAGGCACTCAACAAAGCCTCTCTGTCACTCCCTTCCACAGCTGGATGGGGGAGAGAAAATATAACAAAGGGTTCATGAGTTGAGATAAGGACGGGGAGAGATCACTCACCAAATATCATCATGGACTAAACAGGCTCAAATTAGAAATATGAATTGAATTTATTGCTTACAAAATCAGAGCAAGATAATGAGAAGTAAAATATAACCTTAAAACCCTCCACTCCTTCCCAGCTCTACCCCCTACTCCAGCAGTGCAGAGTGACAGGGAATGGGGGTTATGGTCATTTCATCACCCGTGGCTTCTCCCTCTGCCCAGAGAGAGGAGTAATTTCCCTGCAGCATCGTGGGTCCCTCCCACGGGAGACAGTTCTCCATGAATTTCTCCCGTGTGAGTCCACTCCACAAGCAACAATCCTCCCCAAACTGCTGTAGTGTGGGTCACTTCCACAGGGGATGGTTCTTCAAGAACAGGCTGCTTGAGCATGGGTTTATCTTTCCATGGCCTTCCATGGGGTTACAGATTCCTCTCAGACATCCAGCTGCTCTGGCATGCAGCTCCTCCATGGGCTGCAGGTGGATCTCTGCATCACCATGGATTTCCAGCACCAGGAAATCTCAGCTCCAGCACCTAGGGCACCTCTTCCTCCTTCTTCTCCACTGACCTTGGTGTCTGCAGGGCTGCTTCTCTCACATTCTTTGACTCCTCTCTTCCATGGCCACAATTGCATCCACACAATAACTTTTCTTCCTTCTTAACTTGTTATCACAGGGGTGTTACCACCATTTCTAATTAGCCCAACCTTGGCCAGTGGCATGTCCATCTGGTTCCAGGGGTTGGCTCTACTGGACATGAGGGAAACTTCTGGCAGCTGCTCATAGAGGCCACCCCTGTAGCTCCCACTACCAAAATTTGGCCATGTAAACCAAATGCACAGGTCTGCAGGGAAAGTCATTTGATTGTCTCCATCCCTACAATACAGAGGGAAAACCAAAAGAGGCTCTGGAGTCGATTTTGAGTAACCATCCAAATTTCTGCATCTTTTGATAGATCCCCATACTGCAAATTTCTGGAGGTTTTGAGTGAATTAATGAAATCCCTATGTATTTTTCGCCCTTGCCCCCCTGCCCCTGCATACACAGCTTTGCAAGGTGTCAATTCAGTAAATATAGGTGACACAAAATTCACTGAGCTCCAGGTGTGACTTTCAAGGGCTTTAATAAGTATTAGGTCAGAGTAGAGAATGGTTTCTGTGACTAAGTTTGTCACTGGCAAATTTGCATCAGCAAAATGATATAATAAATTGCAAAGTATTATGCCACCATGTAAGAACACTTTACCTTGAAAATGAAGGAGATTTATTTGAAATAAACAACAGGAAATAAACCAAGGAATTTTGTAATACCATATCTGAAAACAATTTTTCAGAAAAGAAATAATTGCATTTCAGAATTTATTAGAGTACATCAGTAAAAAAGTAATGAGTGCATCCACTTTTATGATTATACTGAATTGTATTATAAAATCTATCAGCAATATAAGAGAAGATTGGAAAAAAATTGTCTGGGATACACAATTTTAGTGTATTTTGCTGTCCATGCTCTTCCATACCTATAAAATTTTCAATTTAGCAAAAGGAATAGAATGTAAAAGAAATCATGGAGAGCTAAGGTATTGCAAAGGGAATACTCAGGATAGATTGGTAGCCAGCTACTCCATGGCAGGTTAGCAATTTTAGCATGCATCATAGGTAATTGTGAAACACAGAGGAAAAATAGCTATTAATAATCCATTTCTGCCAGTTTCATACAGGACTTAAAATTTTACAGTTCAGCTGCTGAGGATGGATATAGCTGTGATGACCACAACCTTCATGAGCAGTGATGCCTTGATCTGCCTAATGCAAGGATTTTTTTCCAATAGCTGCAAAGGGCTACAGACAAATGAATATACTGAATGAATATACAGAGAAGGCAAAATGCAATTGCAACTGGACTTCATTGATTATGTTAATAAGATGAAAGAAAATAATATAGACTGGCACATCTGAAGCTTAAATTCTTTCCATTACTTTAAGTGTCCATTTTGAAGACCATTTGTAGCTGAAATGTGAGGTTTATTCAAAAAAACCTCAAATGCATCTTTCTAGGATTTAATCGTATTAAGCATTTGGCTGAATACAAATATGTGGAAGAAATAGGTCTTTAGAAGTCAACAGTATGGTGTGATTCATTGATCTAGTGATGTCACTGAACAAGTTCCAGAGAGATGTTATTCAACATTAGAGCAGTACCTACACTCCTAAGATTTTAAGTATATTATGTATTCATATGTCTTTGTGTATGTGTGTGTTATTTTATGTGCATATATACATATAAAATCTGATCTGTGTCTAGATCAGAAAAACTTAATATTTTAGCTTTCTTTTAACATTTCCAGGGTTAATTTCACTTTTGATTCACATTATGATTGGTCTTTGAATGCCTGGCACTTTATATATGAGTGGTTACATCTCACAGGGACAGTCAGTGGAAATCACAGCTCTTACTTGCTTAGAGTAGGCTTTGGACCTTTAAGTCCTTAAGGTTAATTGCTTTTACCTCCTTAAAGAAAGTTAGATAATTGCCTGTCATTTGGTTAACTCTGGAAACTCTGGCATCCACTAACTATGTAAATTAAGCCATGTTAGATTGCTTCAAAAGATGTGAAGTTATATGGATTAAAGAGCACAAGTGAACTTTCTTGCTCCTAAGCTCAGACAGCAAGAAGAGGCTATTTGAGGACTACCTCAAATGCTTTCAGGGAACTCTTTCAGGCTCCTGTTTCCCATTCCTTTGCACATAAAAAATTCCTATACAATTCCTCTCATCCTTTTACCCACTCAGACTGCATCCACACCACTAAGTAAAAAAGGCCCAGGAAATAGGCTTATGCATGGCATAAGTGGGTGGAAATGGAGAATAATCCAAAGGGAATCATTGTGTCTTCCTGTTAAGTGCTTTCACATTAAGAACAGAGCCCCTGCTCCCCAGAAGATGTAGGTCTGTCTCCAACCTTCAGAAAAACAATCATTATTTCCAGTTGAAGCACTATCTTGGCTTCATATGGTCGAGTTGTCTTTTTTGCAGTAACTTAGAAGAGTCCGTAGGGAAACATCCTTGTTGGGCAGTCATGCTGCTTTATGAAGGAACTGGTAGAGATTCCCAGGATTTGTGCTGAGCAGGCTTCAGAAACAGCAGAGTAGTGTATTTGCCCAGGGGCAATGCTGACTGACCCCCCAGTGCTTTTCCAGTGCATGGGATTGTGCCTCTGTGTAGCACTGCTCTGTGCCATACACTGGAGATATTTTTTGGGTCACATCGACAAAGTAATTTTCTTGCTTTCCTGATTCCACTGGTTCCATTTAATTTGGGGAAGTCTAGTCAGCCTGACACATCCATAAATTGAGTATATAAAAAACCCCATAAAGGTCATATACAATACTCGTGACATTATTACAGGTTGACATTCTCATACTAACTGTATCGTGTCACATAGCAGAATCCTTGCACTTGTTGTGGTGATCTGATAAATCAGAAATGAGAGGTGTTTGCCCTTCCAGGCCTATTTGCAAAGTCAGCATGAAACAAGAGATTCACCTCATTTGCTGCATTAAAAACCTACATGGTAAGACCTCCATGTCAACAAATAGCAGTTCACAGCACAATATTTGAACTCATAAGAACTGGTTTTTCCTAGCTGAGAAGCTATTTTTTTCCTTTGAAGTCTTGAAGTGACCCTGTTCATTTTTCCCAAAGAGAGGATGAAATAAATAAAGTCTGACATGATAATCCTTCCATATCCACTGAATTCCCTATGGTAACTCTGAGATTATTACATTTAATGCAAATGAAAGTAGTTTTCACAAGTTTCAACAGCAGGTCACATTTTCATCAGTTCATAATCAATAAAGTATAAATGTAGGTGTTTGCAGATGTATTTATTGTTTCTGAGTTTTGAATCCGTGAAATATGAGTACTGGGTATTTTTTGTACATGTATTGTGATTATCAGTGCAACTTTAAAATGCTTTCTTTTGAAAGGTTGACATGGGTTTTCAAGAACCCTGAATACATTCTGAATGCATTTCATATTATTTTTACTCCTATGGTTTGTGAAATTTGTTTCATTTTTGTAATTCATCATTCTTTATGGTGAGTGCTTCCAATAGTGTTTTTTAACTCTGCAGTGAGATCCTGGTGTGCCCATATAGAGACCTTTATATATCAGTGGATCTCCAGTGAGAAGTATCTTCAGGCCTTACTGCAAGGCAGGGCCTCCTTGTTTAATTTTTGTACAAAATGTTTTTTGTGAGTGGATCGAATTGATTTTGAATATTTGCACAGTAGGTTTTTGAAGGCTTAGAAGCAAAATCCCTATTTGTAATGGAAGTTTTACACAGATATGGAATGAAGATTTTAGGTTCCAGTAGGGTTAACATTACTATTAGTTTAGTTCTTTGTATATTGTCAGCTCAAGTTTATTTTTAATGATATCATAAGTCCTGTCAAACTATTTTGCCTTTTCTTTTTCCCCTTTTTTTAAAGACACAAATGCACTGTGAATATGTAACTGGTGATGCTCAGAGCACCAAGTTCCCAAAATTGTTTGTTGCGACCTGCTGGTAAAATACCTGTGCAGTTCTGAATGTGGGGAGAATGTGGCATGTTCCAGACTGGTCTCAAGGAAGCACTTCATAAAACAGAGAGTGAAAGTTACAGGGAGGAGTGAGAGCACTGTGGGATCTGCTCAGCTTCATACATCTGAGGCAGCTCATAATCATTGCTGCCAAAAACCTGCCCTGGGAGCTCTCAGCACAGCAGATAGAGATGGAAGCAGCACAAGAGGCCACGTTAGCTGGGATCTGGTCTGTCTTTGAAGAAGAATTTTCTGACAGTTTGGACTGCTGTGAGGCAATGCCAGCTTGCTTGCCTTTCTAGTGCCCCTCAGAAGTTCTGATAGGTTTGAGATATTCCTGTAAAATGCTTACATTGAATCACAGCAGCCTTTTTTCTATACAATAGATAGGGCTCTCAAAAAATGCTCACCTATTAATTTAATTTGAAGTGTTTCCTCACAATAGATGTTTTCAAAACAGTTTTATTTGTTTTTCTACTTCAGAATGAAATTTGGGAATGAGAAAAAAAAGTGTTGTTTTTTTTCTCGGAGGTATAAGTGTTCTAAAATAGTTCCTTGCGCAAGTGGGGCTCTTCTTCACAAATCTGTGTATCAAATTTATCTTTTTTTTAACAACTCATGAAGTTGTCATCCTCTTCTAAGGTCATGGACTTTCCTCAGTTCTACTGGAAATGGACCACATTTATTGTATTTGGTATCTACTGTTCCTTTTTTCTTTTTTTTTTTTTTTCTTTCAAGAAATATTGCCATCTGTTGCTTTCAGCTGATTTTTTACATATTCTCTAATTTCTCTTTCATCACCATCAGGTTTTCTGGTCAATTTTCAATCTTTTTTTTAAAGAAAGAAAAAAAGAAATCTGTAATGCTCTCAAAAGCATTAAGCAAGATAGGGTTGAAATGCAGTTATCTTACCATCAATTATTCTTGTCTAGTTCTCTCTTCTTTTAATTAGAGCCTCTGAGCACACTTTTACTCACCATCAATTACCACCCATTATCCTGCTAATCTGGAGTAATGGCATGGTGGCAAAGCAGAAGCAGGGTTAAAAGATAGAGCAATTACATTGTAAGAATTCACTGTGCCCTTATGTGAAGAATGAAAGCTCAGAGACACTTCTGATGGTGGAATACAGTGAGCTGGGCCAAGGTTGCCCAGCAGAGTGATGTTCTATAAACACCTAGAGCAAAACCTGTCAGGCCACGTGTCGTAGTTTGAGCCAGAGGACAGCTCAGCTGGTTTTTGTGCTGCTGGGGTGGTGTGAGGAAGAAAAGGCCTTGGCTCTGTGTAAGTGGTGCTCAACAATAACAAAAACATCCCTGAATTACCAGCACTGTTTCCAGCACAAATCCAGAACACAGTGCCAAGGTAACTACTGTGAAAAAAAATGAACTCTGCCCAGCCAAACCCAGCACATCATGTTCATGTATCTCATAATCCCAGCTGAGGGACATGAGCTGGCCTGTTCAGATGTCATGGTGCCATATCCCTAAAGGATAATGAAAGTGTGTTTATCTAAGTATATTTGAAGATAAATCCAACTTCCGCATTAGTGCGAGTGCATATATCACAAGAAGGCAATAAATGATCTCTCCTTCTGTTATTTTCAGAACCAAATTTTGTGTCATCATACGACATTGGGAACTTTACCTACTTCTTCTTCCGGGAAAACGCAGTGGAACATGACTGTGGGAAAACCGTTTTCTCCCGTGCTGCTCGGGTGTGCAAAAATGATATTGGCGGCAAGTTTGTGCTGGAGGATACCTGGACTACCTTCATGAAAGCTCGTCTGAACTGCTCTCGCCCTGGAGAGATTCCCTTTTACTACAATGAACTTCAGAGTACTTTCTTCCTGCCAGAACTGGACTTGATCTACGGGATTTTTACCACTAATGTGTAAGCAAACTGAAGGGTATATTTTATTTTCTTGCCATTTTCGACAGCATAACCTAGAACTTTTGAGCTACTCTCTTCTGCATATGCCAAGTAAACATCATTAATTCAAACTACTGTTTTGCCCAATCCACTGTTTTCTGTGGACATTTATCAGTTCCAAATGTTACCCACATGAATTGTTGAAAACAGGAGAGAAGGACAAATTTTACTATTTCCTTATGGCAGGGAGCCAGTTGTGTTTAAGATTATTCTGTCATATTCTTCATTTATTCTTAGGAAGTTATTGATTTTTTAAAAAATTTTTACTATTGTAATATGTAAATGCATTATGTATTTATGAAATATTTTATAATTCTAATGTAACATGATCATGAATCTGACATGATGGAATTTGACCATGTCATAAAGAACTCATCTTACCCAAAACAGCAGAAGAGATGCTCTTAACTATTTTAAATTAGTCCTAATGTATCCTTATGTGAGTTCAAGGGTCAAACCAAGAATTTAACCTAATTTTAGGTGAACCTCTTATATCGATAACATAAAATTAAAGAAAAAAAAAGTACAATTTGATCCTAAAAATTCAAATTTGTTAAATATTAAAAAATTGGATGGACATAGAAAAAAAAGGACATTTATCTCAGAAATGTCCTTTGTTAATTTAAACACGATGCCTGGTGTTCAAAAGCTGCTCAGTGAGAGCAGCCTCTGTGTTATGGCCATGCAGCCCAATGTTCAAACCACTGGAACAATGTCAGATTTTGAGTTCTGATTCTCTTACCTTCTTGTAGTGTCTTGCTGTGTAAATCAGTTTTGTCTAGAATTTTAATATGCCCTTGGGCACCTAAAACATGGGTAAGGGACCCTTGAACACAGGGATACCTAGCTTTTAGAAATATCTATTACCAGATGGAAACATTCACAAGTTAATGCCAACAAATTATAATCCTACACATTTTATACAGTGAGCATGAATTTGAGCTCATTTAGGCATCTACCAGACTCAGGGTCATGCCTGGGCTGGCAGCTCAGGCTGTGAACAACACTGATGATGGGATGCTTACAGCAGGCTGTGGCAATTCCTATCTCATGACACTGGATGATGAGCTCAGCCTGTTTCTGCAATGGAGTAATGTAGGGAATCTAAACACTTTTTATATAAAGAGAATAGCAGAGACTTTGAGATTACTGGGGATAAGAAAATGTACTGTTCTTTCCATCAGCAACTTGAATTTTGTTGTTCTGTTTTCCTAGTTAGTTCATATACTAAAAGGCAAATATTGGTCAGGTGGTATCCACATACACTGTTCAACATGATCTTTCTTGAGAAGTCAAAATAGCCTAGACATTTTCCTGCCATGAAAAGCCTGAGCAGAGGAATTCTGCCCTAGAAAATCCACGGGGCTTTGGCCATGGAAGGGGAATGATGTTCCTGATGCTTCCTGGCTCTTCTGAAAATGGACTTGCTATTGTTAAGACTACCTTTGCCACATGAAAGTAGACAGTATTTTAAACCTTGCTGCTACTTTCCTCTTCCCCCATGGCCCAACATTCTGACTGTCCAACAGAGATGGACTGTTCAAAGAGGAATTAATTATTTGTAACTCTTTGAGGGCAGGGGTTTTCAGTTGCTCTTTTTAAATGTCTGCCATCAAATGTAGTAACTAAATTTTTTGGACATTTTTAAAATGTTTTAGGGTTAGGATTACTTCCCCATGCTGACTACCTATTCACAGATAGTTCATGGAACTCATATGATCCACCTTTCTGTCCTGCAAGTGGAGGTGGAGAAACACAAGGGTTTCCTATGACAGGGAACAAAATATTCCTTTCTGTTCATGTAACAGCATCAGATATAACTTAATGGCATAGATAATTCTTCAATCTCAATATCTTCAGAATTACTATGACTTTATTGGGCCTTAATGCTATTTTAGTATACTTTCATATACTTGTGGAGGGAAAAAAATGAAACATTTGTCTAACAGCCAAACCTGCTCTTTTAATATGTGGTTGACTATTAAGTCCACTATAGCCACTACTTCATGATAAAGCTGATTTTGTTCCTTTTAGACTATCCAAAAAATCTATAAACATGAGTTTCATGTCCTTTTAGGTCTTAAAGAAATTCAAGAAAACATTGGTACACTTAATAACACTAGTGAGATGCATTTAGTGATATAAGTAAGGATTTATCAGTTCCAATGATGATTTTTGTAAGCATGGAACTTCAAGTTTTGGGCTTCCTTTGAAATAAGAGAGGCAAGCATAAGAAAGCAAATTGCTCTTTTGTCCTGGTATTTAATCCATGTGTTTTAACTCTTTTTTCAATTGTTGGGGTTTTTCTCCATCATTATGGAGTTTCTATAGTATGTTTTCTTAAGCCTTGTGTAAGTTACAGGCTAAGTTTAAAATAAAACGGAAAAAAAAAAAGACACAGAAGAATGCTGTGTGGTTCAACTGCCAGCAGTTTTAGCTGCAACAGGAAATCTGTGCAATTGACACCACCATTATCTATTCCATTATCTCAAAATAAGGAAAAGAACAATGCATCTTTCCATATTAGGAGCTTTCATAGTTATTATATTATATTCTTTACACCATGCAGAATTACTGTGTGCCTTGTATATCACATTTTAAAGGCAAACCCAGGAAATTGTATGTTTTGTCCGGCTGTCATTTATTGATGTTTATTATTTTTAACATGATATCTTGTAACCAGTCCAAGTTGTTTTCTCTTAATGGGTTTCTGGAACTTGCATTCTCATTGCTGTACAACATCACTTGGAAGACAGGATTTTGTGAACGTGTCTTGTCCAGGGATTCCATAGGGTCTAGAGACATACCACACATTGAAAATCCTTACTTATGTCATGCAGTCATTTGTTTTATGGAAGAAACTTTATTGAACCCTGAGAATAATACCATCCTGAACTTTTTAACTAGAAAAGAAGTGTCTCTAGTGCATGTGATTATGTGTGGAAGTATAGCAGCATAGTAGTAGAAGTATAGTATGGTATTAGAGCAGCAGCAGAAAGTAGGAAATTCTGAGTTTTCCCCACACCAGCTTCTTGATAAGGCTGACAAGGATTTTAAATGCAATGACTATGCTAAATCAGCTCATCATATATCATTATCTTGAGATATCATCTTCTGGCTGATCATATCTGCTTCATTATTTACTTGAAGGATTGAAGAGTTACTACTTTTTTTATTTATTTTTCAGGAAGTTGACTTCTGAATGTTATTATGTATGTTAATGTATTTATTTCTTTTGCAGGAACAGCATAGCAGCCTCAGCAGTTTGTGTTTTCAATCTGAGTGCCATAACTCAGGCCTTTAATGGACCCTTCAAATACCAGGAGAACTCTCGCTCTGCTTGGCTTCCATATCCCAATCCTAACCCTAATTTTCAGGTATGGATACATGGGAGAAGGACAATATTTTTTGTGAGCTTTCCTCAAAATACTGTATGGTTCATAATTTATAAATCTAGTTTTGCACTATGCTGTAGCCTAAGACCTTAAAAAAAAACCTAAATTAAAAAAAGTGCTTAGGAGAGCCCCTTATTTCAACATACTTAATTTTAATTTTACCCTTCCACAGAATAATTTGGATTGAAAACAGATGTACTTTGAAGGGTAGGAGAAAAAAGGCTTAACTTCAATCTTCTGTCAAAATAAAGCCCTACAGTTATCTGCCAAGGTGACATGAACTCCTGTCTGAAGTTTTATCAAACTGCTATTCTCTTTTACATTGTATTTGTGCTATTAGGACCTAAAAAATGGAACAGTGTCTGACAGAAAAAAGAAAGTGGGAGGGAGGTGGCAAAGGAGAAGGGGTCAGAATTTTATATATTTTCATGTGCAAGGTGGTCCACACTCCTTGTAAGAGTCAGATTAAAAGAATTTGTGACATGTTCTGCTTCTCATTTGAAGTTGTTTGCTTCAGAGGGTATAATAATCTGCAATTGTCTGACAGTGTGAAAGCAGTTAGTGCAAGGTGGGTCATTCAGAGGAACGCTGCAAAAAGAAAGGGGTTTTTCAGTAAGCACACAAGCATTGTTTTCTCCTTTGGCATAGTCACCACTCCTAATAAGACAGTTTTAATGAGTGTGCTTCTTGCAAGGGAGATGGAAAGAGAAGCAGCATTAATTTAGTGATTAACAACGATAGCTTTTTGTCAAGATATTTAAGAGTATTCACCTCTATCCACCTTTCACCCTCCCTTAATCTCAGTGCGGTTTCACAAGTTCACTCCTGCTCCTGGAACAGCCTTCCCTAGCTTCTAAGAGTCATAAGATCTTTGCTAGCAAGAAAAAGAATCATCCACTGGGGATTATAGTTAGTTTTAATTACTTCTTGATCCATGCAAATGAAGGAAAATAAGGCACAGGTTACAGGCTAGAGCCACGTTACCTTTCCTTAGTATGTTTGTCATTAGCCAAGTGACAAGATTCTATTTAAGTACACCAGAAGCCTGCAGAAGCAGGCTATATTTTTATACAGCTTTGCACCTGTTGTAGAAATACTTGTATTGTCAAAATAGTAATAGGAAGAGGGTCTAAGAGAGGTTAAATTTTTGAAGGAGAAAGCCTGAAAAAATGCTTGTATGTAAAAATCTTTTCACCATTCTGGCTAGGTAAGCACATCCAATAAAACTTATTAAACTCTCCCTACAAACTTGTATTACTGTAGTGTTAATTATTGTGAGAGCAGCCCATACTGAATGGTACTTTCAAAGAAAGATGACAGCCTGATGGCTGTGTAAAAACAGTTTAAGTCTCTGCTGTACTGTTAGTGCATGTCTCCAAGTCCCAGTCAAGACAGGTGTTGAAATTTATTTCTTAGATGGCCTGGCTGATTTTAATACAGCTGGTACTCCATCCAATTTACAAGAGCAGTGACAACAGTTGTATCGTATCTCACTGAGCCACAAACAGCTTTGAAGGCACAGCTAGTGTTAAAAGCTGTAATGTGGCCTTTTACAACACAATATTGAAGAGAATTGATGTCAACTGATCTCTAGGTGTCCAACCTCTGTTCTTTTGCTGATGCTGCTTTTTATTCCTTTGAATAACTTTCTGTTACATTTCTGGCTCCATGAGTGCAGCACTGATGCATACTAGAAGCTAATCTAATGCTTAGAGGTATTTTTTGTGACTTGATGGAGCCTTAGAGTACACACTTCACATAGATGAGATATATTCATTGACTGAGTCATTGGTTTCCTTCCAAGAAAGGACTTTTCTTTTGTAGAGGTCTTATGATAAAGGATCAGAAGTTCTGTTTGTGTAGTCCCAGAAGTAGATTTATCCTCTGAGTATTCACCTACACAGTAGCAACAGAGAGAAGTGTGTGATTTGAAGGAAGACTACTGATACGTAGATAGAGTTACATCAGACATTGTATTTCTGAGGCTGGATTATATTAATAAAATATTTTCCATGTTAGAATATGATTGGAGTCCCAGTTTTGAGGAACATTGCTTTTCTTCAGAGATCATTGCTTCTCTCTTTAGACAGGGCAATGTCTATCATAGGACCGGGGACCATTTGCATTTCAGTGTACTGTGAGTGTTCAGCTGGAATCTTTCCTGCCTGATAGAGCCAGAGAACTTCTACTTTGACATGGTTTATTTTTTTTTCACTGATCTGACTTACAGAGCAAATAACTGTTTCCTGCCAGTTGCTAATTTGTCATTCTTCATCATCTGATCTCCCATTATGAAATAATTGTTTTGACTTTTTTTAGCATTTGTGGATTTGGAATGATCACTCAATTTTGGATTGAAAATGTGGTAATAATGAAAAAATAACTGGTAGGGTTTTGCACACTATTATTTTGATCATGCTGTAATTGATGGCATAATTTATGACAGAGTAAAACAGAATGAAAATGTGACTTATGCCTGTCATATCACCCAAATATTTGATAAATGTTGTGAAATAGTGCTTTACTTCTCTGATGCAATTATGCCTGAGTAAGCATGTGAATGTTTATATATTCCCATGCATTAAGAAGCTTTCTCTTCTGTGTCCTCACTTGAACACAAATATGTTAAAAGTAGCTCCCACTTATTTTGCTTTGTTTATTTGTGTTTGAAACTCGTCCATGCAACTAGTGGATGTTTTCCCGTAAGAAAAGAGCAGTTTTCAGGTTTAAGATGTGGTCAGTCTCAAAGCAAAATGTCTTTGTTTTGGATGATATTTAATAGAGCTCTGCACTGTCCATTTTTGCTACTTAAGACAGAGTCCTAAGCAGCTTCCAGAACTGCATGTTGTACTTTCACCTGGGATTCCTGTCAGACCCTGGCTGTGGTAGGACATGGGATTTCCTTTGAAAATGTGTTATGTCTTTAGCACTGAGGGCTGTGAAAATTATAAAGAAAGCTAGTCAGAAAATAATTTGGGTTTTTAATGGTAGTTTTTCTCCTTTCTGCCCTATGAATGTAGGCTATAGCAAAATATTTCTATAATCCACTTGTGCTGGTCAGTCTCATACCCTTCCATACTGTTTACAATTAGGGAACCTCCATAGTACTGCCTCAGGAAAACTGAGCTTCCTCAATCCTTGGACAGTCTGGTTAGCACCAAAATGGGACCTGAAAGTCAAATTCCACATTGTCATTACAAGATATGCTCTTGCTTTTATTTTCTTGTGCTGTAAATCAGAAAGTAAATCTGTTGTTATTGTTGGCACATAAAGTCACGTTACTTTTCTGTGTTTACAGTGTGGCACCATGGACCAGGGTTTGTATGTAAATCTGACTGAGAGAAATCTTCAAGATGCACAAAAATTCTTCTTAATGCATGAGGTTGTTCAACCAGTTATTCCAATTCCTTACTTCATGGAAGACAACAGCCGATTTTCCCATGTGGTTGTGGATGTTGTGCAGGGCAAGGACATGCTTTTCCATATCATCTATCTTGCAACAGGTATGAATCTTCATTGCTGTGATAACTGCAGTGTTTATGAGGTCTTTGGGTTTTAATGTTCTGTTAATTACTTATGAAATACATGTATAGCACTTTGAATATCAGCTTTTCCTCTCTGACACAATCACCTGTCTATCTTCTACATGTTCTGAATAGATTAATTTAGCCATTACAATGTCTTTTATGTTATTTTGTGAACTCCAATTTTGGTATCTGTTTCCTATTCTACTTTGAAGCTGTGGAGCTTGCGTGATCTTGAGGAAGTCAAACATTGGAAATTCTACAAATAGGACTTCCAAAGTTTCACTGTCTTTTGTTTATTTATTTAGTTAAGGGTACAAAGTTAAGGGCCCAAGATAAGATGGTTTAGGACTCTCTAAAGTAAGTAAGTAATAAAGAAGTAAGTTTGTAAATACCAAATACAACTACTATTTCTATTTCTGAATTTTCTGCTCAAATATATTTTGTTAACTTTCTTTTTCATCTCATTACTAAGACATTGATTATGCAGTTTTATACTCTGCCTTATTATTTGAACATTTATATGTAAGCTTAGCAGTGAAAGAAAAACAACCCCCCACCTTATATTGCCTTGGTTAGAGCTATTACCTTCTTGGTTCAAAATTTCAATGTTCTTAAAAATTATGAGGGTATTGGAGAACTATTTTGCAGAACAAGGATGTCCCCAGCTGAGACTGAAATACTAGATTGGACTAATATGTTTAAAGCCTCGTGGCATAAAACTTATGGTGGTTCTTAAATACTCGGGCCTATGCACATTAGTAGGGGATAGCTCATCAAAGGAATGGTTTGTTAATGCTCAGTTTGTCTCATTGTACTCCTTGAAAGCTGGGCAGTAACTGAAAAGCTTTTGATAGGTTAAAAATATGCTTGGATTTGACCACTTCTAGTCAAAACAGCCTGCTGGTTGGTAAATCAGAGCATTTTAGGTGAAATCATGTCAATACTAAGTGGTGTTTGTATTGTAGAGGCCTCCTGACTGAAGCCGAATTACAGAAACATGCACTGATTTGGTTTTATATGAAGAGACTATCCCTGTGTTGTGGGATATTTACATTATTTACTGCCTTGGAAGCACCAAGAATAATGACTTTTGTCATAATTCTGATTGTCTTCAGGTTTCAGTTTCCCTTGGTGTGGGACCTTTTACATTCAAGTCAGCAAATAGGGATATAAAATTTTAAGTTTCATGGTTCATTAATAAATTGTGTTCACGAGTGATTCTGTGTTCTTTTTATGCTGCTAAAAACAGTATCCTTACTGTTCCTATGCTCCTTGTGATGTATGCTTGCCTTTCTCTGTCATTCTTCTCTGTATGTCTGGTTTTGATCATTCGTGGAAGCAAGGTACTTATCTTAGCTGGGTCTTTAGTCTAAATTCAGCACATGCTTTCCTGTAACTGGACAGAATATGTTTTATAAGTGTGAGAAAGCATATGATAAAAACCCCATAATATTCTTGCAGTTTTCTTGATGTAGTCAATTCTATTTCACATATATTTCACTTAATCACAGTGGATTTTGTTTACATTCCTTCTACCCTAATTGAGTGTAAGTTTTAAGACTTATTTTCTAAGAAATGTTAATACTCACTTTTGGTAGAATTTGAAATTACCACACCTGTTTATATACAAATACCACATACACAGTGCATAAGTGTAGTTTAAAAATCCCAAGACTTTTATGTACCAAATTACACAGTGTAATTTATGTATATACATTAAGATTTTAGAAGAAAGGTCATACTTTGCTTTTTTTGGTGTGCAGACCATAATTTTAATTTCATTATATTGTTAATTGTGCAGCATCTTATTTCTCCTGAGCCCTGCCTTTGTTTATGTAGAAGCTGTGGAGTAGTTAGCATTGAGTTTTCATCAGAAACTGAATATGGTAAAAGATTACTGAGAAAAATGCCACTACTTCTGTAAACGACATAAACTAAAAGGCAGCAGCCTTAACTTTGAAAATAAACATTAATTTTGGAAACAACCCAAGTTTAAGGCTTTTGAATTTCCCAAGTGTCCAGCTTTACTCCCACATAAAATGTCATCTACCCCAAGCTCCTAACACCATAAAGCATGTGCATGTTTGGGAGAGATGAAAGACTGGGCTGACAGTTAGTACCAGTCTGAGAAATGTTGTCTTTATATCTTTCCTGATTTAATTTATTTGCATTATTAAAAGTGGTGGTAAATTAAATTTGGAATTAAAGTTTTACAATGCTCCATCTTCGAAAAAGAGATAAAGGAATAAAAGCTGCCAAGCAGGAAAGGCCCTGGGGGTGCTGGTCGACAGCAACAGAGCTTGAGCCAGCGTGTGCCCAGGTGGCCAAGGAGGCCAGTGGCATCCTGGCCTGTATCAGCAACAGTGTGGCCAGCAGGACCAGGGTGTGATCTTCATCCTGCACTCAACCTTTGGTCTGGCTGCACCTTGAAACCTGTGTTCAGGCCCTCCACTGCAGGAAGGACACTGAGGTGCTGGAGGGTGTCTAGTGAAGGGAAATGGAGCTGGTGAAGGGTCTGGAGCACGAGTCTTATCAGGAGTGGTAAAGGAGCTGGGGTTGTTTACCCTGAAGGAAAGGAGGCTCAAGGGGAACATTATCACTCTCTACAACTACCTGAAAAGAGGTTGTAGCCAGGTCGGGGTCAGTCTCTTCTCACAAGTAACAAGCAGTCGGACCAGAAGAAACGGCCTTCGGTTTTGCCAGAGGAGATTCAGATTGGATACTAGGAAAAATTTGTTCATTGAGACAGTATTCAGACATTAGAACAGGCTGCTTGGGGAAATTGTGGACTGACCATCCCTGGAGATACTTGAAAGACATGTAGATGTGGGGCTTGGAGTCATGGTTTAGTAGTGGACTTGTCAGTGCTGGGTTAACAGTGGACATGATGATTTTAAAGGTCTTTTCCAAGCTAAACAGTTCTATGATTCCATGACCTGGGGAGCAACAGTCTAGTGGGCATTCAGTCCCTGGGAAAGTCAAGGAGCACACCTCCTTGGAGCACACTTCTCTGGGCACATAATGGAGAAAAAGGTGATTTGGGACATTCAGCATGGATTACTCAAGGGTTAAGCTCATTTGAAAATCTGATTACTTTCTGTGGTAAAAGGTCTGGATTTGTGCAGAAGGAGAAAGTAGTACCTACCTTTAGCAAGACTTTTGACACTGTCTTGCACAATAATCATATATCCAAATATGGTCTATATGGGTGGGCAGCTGGATCTATAAAACCTAGGATGTCAGGCTCAGAGGGTGGTTTTAATGGGATGAATAGAAGTGATAAGGAGCCAAGTTCTGTCCTATTTGACGTTTTTTAATCAATGACTTGGAGGAGAACAAGGAGCATACTCCATCATGTGTGCAGGTGACACCCCACTCGAGTACCAGTAGTTACACTGGAGGATGTGCCATCAAAGGACTTGGGCATGCTGAAGGGATGCCATCACTGCAAAGAGAGCCAATAGCACCTTGGGCTGTATTATCAGGAACACAGCCAGGAAATCAAGGGAGAAGGTCGTTCCCCAGTTTTGGCCTCCCACAGTACAAGAAAGGCATGGATAAAATGGAGCAAATTTAGTGGAGTGCCATCCTTTGCTGGAGGCTGGAACACCATGCCCTAGGAGGGAAAGCTGAGGGAGCTGGCCTTGTACATCCTTGAGGAGAACAGGCTGTGTAGGGAGCAGGATGCTGGTAGCATCCTGCTAATACCTACAGGGAATTTATATGGAGAACAGGGACATGCTCTTTACACTGGTGCATGGTGTGAGGACAGGAGACAATAGGCAGAGAATTTCAGACTGGATATAAAGAAAAATTTTCTCACTTCTAGGACAGTCAAGCAACAGGTTGTGCAGTCTCCATTCTTGGAGATTTTTGAGACCAGACAGCAACATAGTCTGTTATAGCTAGCTGTCTTTTGAGCAGAAGTTTGGAATTGAGACCTTCTGATCGCCTTTCCAACCTAAATTATCCTGTGCTTATAGTATGCCAGTATCACATCAAATTGGTTGGGCTCAGTTGCATTTTTATTCAACACTGTGATAATAGATGTCATTGTACTTTCTGCTGCCTAAAGGAAAGTGCATTCAACTCTGTTGTAAGTTCTGTCAGTAAGCAATTTGCACTTAGCAGTATAAAGCAGGATGGACCCAAACCATGCTGTGAGAGATGTACACCACATAACTTTTGCAGTTATAATTCCAATGTTCTGCAAAAATTGTCTTTTAAAATGCACAAAGCTTCAGTGGGAAAATAGGCATACAGGTTGGATTTAGTATAAATGAATGTTCTGTCGTCTTTGTTATTCAAAGCAAAAATGCCATTTTTTGAAACAGATGGCCAATAGTCAAGAGAAAGTTCTCTTTTCACCCCGTCACCTACCCACCCTGTGTTGGAATACAAATGTTACAGAGGAGAATAACTCTGGGAGGATAAACGTATAATCTAATTTCATTAGACCTTAAATAGATGTCATATTACTTTAGGAGAGACTGGGAGTAAGCAAACAAATGCATCAATCTGCTGAGTCAAGAGTCTTTATTTCCTAAAACTTTGCCAAGTCATCATTCTGCTATGAGATTCTGGTGTGCTGCGGCTTAACAGCAACTGCTTATATAAAAAATATGCTTTGGTACTTTGGAGAAACATCTTAATCTTTCACTGTACTAACTTCTGACACAGAGTGAAGGGATATATCAATTCCTGCACATTTTGTGCTGCTGGCTTTAGGCAAGAAGAAATCCCTGGAACAATTTTCAGTGATTTAGAAAGGAAAATCAAGGAAAGCATACACAGATGTTCAGAACTAAAAATCATCCATAACAATAGATGAAAAGTAGAGCAAGCTAGAGAAACACTAAATATTCTTAAAACTCTTTAAGTTTGAAAGGTCTCTTTCTTTGTAAAAAAAAATAAAAATCCAATCAATATGTCATAGTTTGTTTCCCTCGCTTTTGTCCCTCCTTCCCTCTCTTCGTATTTTTTTTTCCATTTGATTTCTCTCCTACACTTAAAGTGCCTAAGTGTCCTATGGTTAAAAATTTTGCTGATATTTTTGCTCAAAATAGGATGCTGCAACAACAGCAAGTAGCCCCTATTCAGAGGACTGTTTCAAAATATATTTATTTGCTCAAATTAGTAAGAAAATTATTAGACATAGTGTCTACTTTGATTATGAACATAGAATGAACTTGAGAGTTCAGAAAAGGTAATACTTGTCTGGTGAAAAACTTTAAAAGCCATCCTTAAAAACTGCTTGGTGAAAAAACTCCCATGTTTTTGTGTTGTTCCACTGGACAGAGAATGTCCCCTCTGTATCCTGAGTAGAAATGGTATATGCCTGGTGGTAGATCTTAGTTGTTGGGATTTATAGTACAGCATTGCTGAAATTGGGGTATGGCTGACCTAGAAAGAAAGAATGAAACCTGAAGAAAGATTTGTTATTGGCTACATTGCATGTCTCTAAAGAGTGGATTGTTCACTGAAGTGAACCACAATTTTTATGCCATAAATCCAGGTTTTATCTGAGGCTTAAAGGTCACTGGAGGATGTTACAACAGGTGTCCAAGAAGTTCTAAAAATTGCAGGTAGCAGAGAATAATGATAAAAATAATTCTGATGAAACACATACAGCAATTATAATGAACAAGTCGAGAAGTTTCATAAAGAAATTTCAAAAGATATTTTTGGAAAATGCAGATGGAATTTTCATACATTTGCCTTTAGAAGGGTTAAAACAGGTAGTAAATCTCCACAAATGTAACATTTTTTCCCATGAAGCTCTGATACTGTAGATTATACAGAAACTAGTCCCAACCTAATGAAGAGATTTGGAAGTTTGCATGGAATCCATTTTGGGAATGCCATCATAACAGTTTGTATTCCTTCTGTTTTTCTTGCTAGATGGGAGTAAACTGATGCAAAGCGCTCCCTGATTTGATTCTTCTGTGATTTTTTGTTACAGTTCTAGCTCGTACATTTTGGTTTGTAATCTGTATACTCCATTTTTTTCTAGGAAACAACCCAAGGTCTTAGCACGAAAAAAAATTGTGTGTGTGTTGTTACTTAAAAGTCTCTGATGAAATATTGTCATTTTCCTGGCCGACTACAGCTTCTGATCAAAGTGTGCAGCTTTCAAAGTTTAGTATGCATGGTGTCAGAATATATGTATTATCTATGCAGTTGCCAACCTGAAAGCTATAAGCAAAAATATATACTTATATATGTTGAAGAGAGTAACAAAGCTTAAGTTGACTGCATTTTTTCTAATTTGATGCTATTCCTGACTGCATTAGCTTAAGTGCATTGATGTTCTTGGAAGTAATCTGTAGATAATTTCTGTAGAAAGGAGATACAGAGTTTTCATCTCAATTAAGAACCACTTTCTTCATCTAGAAATTACAATATAAATGCAATAATAATAAAGACCAAAGTAGTTGTAATTCGAGTCAGAAGTCAACTGTGACAGTATTAGGTAGTCTATTTGTATGTATTAATTCTTTCCAGCTCCAAAACAGAAACAGTGGAACCAAACTACAGATGGATAATGGGGCATATTCACTGTGACAAACAGTTGTCACTTTTTAAAACTATTTTTCTTTTGTTTTTACAGAAAACACAGTTGTTTGGGGTTTTATGCCTCTGCTTGACAAAGGTATAGTGTGATTTTACAGAGTCGTAAAGCAGTGGTTTTAAAACTATTTGCCTATAGCTTGATACCCTTCTGGCCTTACACAATGCCATTTTAAGAAGCTGGAAGCAAGGATACTCATCAGTTACTTTGGTGGGGAAAACTGGGGCATATTGGAAGACACCAGTGCTAACAGCAACCTGATGATCTTGAACATTTGTTTCAAAAAGTCAAACAGTAAATCATAAAGTTAATAACCTTATTCTCTTCTGCTTTTGCACTGACATCTATCTCTGATAAAGGAAAATCCTAGCTGAATTCATACTTTGTTTATATTATTAATCTTTTCAGGAAATGTTTTCCTGCAAAGTTAAAAAAAAAAGATGTAAAAGATTGCATGGTTTTGTCTTGAAGAGTCTAATGTTCACTCTGGGATTTATGCTAGCTTTTCTAAGAAGGCTTGCTATATATTTCTGCTAGCATATTTATGCTATTTTCCATGTAGAATATCTCTAAAGGCAAAGAAGCATAATGCAAACCTTTGTTGTTTTTCTATGTAATTTAAACAAAGAAATATTGATTTTTTTTTCCCTTGATTTTTTGTGTATTTTTGTGTCATCTGTTCTGGGCAAAGTGGTTTTAAATGATACTAAATGAGAGTGACTACATCTAAAGTCAGAGCTACAGATTTATAAATGATACTATGGAGCTCCAGAGGATCAAACTCAGCATTTAAAATGTCCAACAGTGCTGATTTCCCTTGGCTTTATCACTGTGTATAAATCATTCTGCAAAATCCAGCTGGTGAACTTTCTTAATAAATAGATGGCTCTAACTAGAGCTGGTTAAATTATTCATTGACAGCAATTTATATGTGAGAATTGTAGCCCTTATTTGGTTCACAAATTACCCAGCACTTATTTGTAGTCATTTTTTGTTATTATAATCAACCCATAAATAGGTCATGATTTTGATTAGTTTGTTGCTGCTGTTTGCTCATAGAGTTTTTTCATATTTTAGTTATCATGTTATGAATTGCCTGCTGGAAGTAGATGGTGTTCTGTTTTCTCAAGGGACAAATTTGAGTAGGAGAAGCCCTTTTTTTTTGTTCACAAATTATCATTATGTCTTTATAATTGCCCAGCCCTGTCAGATAAAGACTATAAATAAATGTCCAAAGAACATACGGTGTGTGCACTTCTGTGTTGCCACTGGAAATCAGAATTGCTGCAAGAAGAAGCTGCTGGCTGAAGAACAGCTGGCTCTGCTTGCATGGGAGTGAGATTAATGTGTGGGTCTGGGAGGGAAACAGATTGTAAAGAGCTAGAGACAAAGTCTCAACCTTCCATTAAAAAAAGAACAGCTCCTCTTTATCAGAGTGATGGTGAGCTTTCAAATCCTGTTTGACTACTTTATAAACTTAGAATGGCCAAGTAGCCTTTCCTTCTTACTATTTATTTGTTGGAACTATCACTTCTTCTTCCTGAAAGAGAAACCAGACTTGCCAACCCCTATATTCATTTATTATTACGAAATTCTAATTCATGAAATGTGAAGCTGTGAGCAAGAGAAGGATCTTACACGGTGCTCAGTGTTGTCCTGCTGTCTTCAAAGCTAAGATCTATTATGATCTATGCCTAGCTTCAAAACTCACATTTCACCCCAGTTCTGTGCAGTTCCAGTCAACAGGCTTGGTCTTAATTTTGGAAACAGTGTTGGGATTAGCCTTATTTTAGGGCGAAATTTGATCTTTGTACAAACTAGGTAGCTCTTGTGTGAGTTTACTGTATTCAGGACTCTCCCTGAGAGATGTGGGGAAGAAGCTTTCCCTTTGAAGGGATTTGACTTTGTCACATGTTGCTGAAACTTCTTTAGAATATTCTGCAGGGCTTTTTACTTTTAAAAAGGTCTTTCTTCTTTAGGTGGACATGCATAAGAGTGACTCAAAAAGCCCATACTAACCAAGAAGAAAGTGGAATAGTTAAATCATGGGGAGAAACAAAAGGTTGAAATTTACATGAAACTCAACTTCAACCCTAAAAACCCCAAAGCTGGATCACAAGTATTATTCCATGATATGTATAATATTTAGTGTGAGCTGTCAGGAAAGCAGTCATTAAATGGGATATTCTACTGAACTCCTGATTTTGTTGATGTTTCTGCATCATTTTTTCCTGGTAAACATCAATAAATCCAGACGTTTATAACTAAGCATTTACAAGAAGTGTCACTAGTAATCATTGGGATTATTTTCCCCCTCTGCTATCCTAGCTCTAGGACATGGCAAATTTTAACAAGCTAAAGAATTTCTCAATTATTTACTTATTTACTTTGTCCTGTGTCTTGTAAGTCATCAAAATGTGAAACGCTTATTATATTATATTGTGATCTTTGTGTGAAGAGTCCTGTAACCTGCAAAAGATGGATTAGGTTCCATGCATTTTACTGTAAACAAGTTACTGGGTAAGAGTCATAATATTTGGAGCAAAAAGTTACTCATTTACAGATTCATTCTTCTAATTTTAGAGGGTTTTTTTTTAATTTTTCTTTCTTATCTCATAAACCTTGGAAATTTGGTTCTATGGCTACATACATTTAGGAGGAATAGCGATGACTGCAACCAGAATAGTGGTTACATCACTTGCCTATGGAATACACAAGGATTTTTAACAAACTCTGTGAGGCTTTCTGGTCATTGTCAGATCTCCTGGCTCATAGACCCTTATATAAAGAATGTAATGTAATATGATTGTATGTATTGTATACCATCACTATGTACTATGGCTGTGAACAACTTCTGGTGAGAGGTTTTGAGATACTTTTCTCTAATCCCAACTTTGTTTCTGTTTCTTGTCAATTTAATTTCATATTTACTTTGATTAGAAAAAAAATCAGCATCATTCTTTCCTTCTTTATTTCTCAGCAAAAGTTTTGTTTTATGCTGAAATTGGTGCTGAGGTAATGGATATATGTACTGGATTTGACTCATCTAGGGACTGAGGCACAGGGGCATTTGCTAGGCAAGCTACAAGTGAGTTTGAATAGAGGATATTTCCTGAAACTTTCTCTTCAATCAGGTTGGTGATGCTTCTGGATCTGTGCAGTAGTCAGTTGTCTTTCTGACACTTCCAGTGAAAATAACCACATACTATTCGGTTAAGAAATCAGGAAAGGTTTGTTGTGGGTTATTATCTGAGAAACAGTTTTCTGCACTTATGCATCTGAAGGCTTGTTTGATCTGGGCACTGAAAAATTTAATCAGTGGTAAAGCACGATCATATCCATAGCATGTGTTGGGTCTTGCAAGGTATTTATTGTTTTGGTGGTACAGAGGAAGGCCATAAAAAATAATAGGAGCAGTAAGCACTCCTTGTCCAGTCAGATCCAATCAGAGCTAATACATCTCAGCTTTGGAAGACTGGCAGGGATCCAGGGCCTGTATTGGATAGTAATTTTTTCCTTTGTGCACAGTGTGGCATTTTTCACTGCTGCTCTGTGTCAGATATCAAGCCTTAAATCACACAAACCACTTCATCTTGCGACTAATAACTATGTTTATTACCTACTCAACTACTTTAGTTAGAGGTTACACAACTCTTCAGAGGTGCTCTTCTCCATTATCTGAGAAGTTCAGTCCTAGATATTGATTAAACATTTTAGAAGGTCTCTTCAAAACTGGAATGTTTTCTCTTCATGAGAACTTTATGGGAAATTAGTATAGACTTTTTTGTGTTTCATAGTCAATTACAGCAACCAGTAACAACCCTGTAGTTTTATTTCTTTCTCTTTTCAGAATCCAGGATATTGAAATTGCGCATCTCTTGACAAATGTAATGTTCCCCATTTAGAACCATAAGAATTTTTGTGCCTTGTTTGCCTTAGGGCTTCAGGTTTTGTGAGTGTATGTGCCATTTGTAGTGCAGTAAAACCTGGATTTTGCAAAAAAAAAGGGGGGACTGTAATTTCAATATATTGCCAAATGGGCATTCTCTGGCATAGGTGTTATTCACATTGTAGTTGTTGATATAAATCTGTTTAGTTGTCATCTAACTGTACTTAGGGAGTAAAAATTTGGGAATAAAAGTGTGTTGTCAGTGAAAGTCTTCTCAGATAGCTGTATCTTAATTGCTGCCTAACTTGTCCTAATTTATGTCTGGAAGTACAAGCTATGTAACTCACTATCTAGTGAGTACAACCTTAAGTCCAGCCCTAAGCAGCCCTTCCATAATTGTTCCTTCTGATAGTGTTGGTTTAAAAGGAAGGTTCATATCCAACACACCAAAACATTTGAGACTTCTGAAGACATCTGATGGGAATCTTGGTAGTTAGTCTCACAGCACATGCTCACAGGTCAGTGTGCATATTGGCAGCATCTGTTTGATTCAAAGGTAGTAATAAATGTATGATTAACACTGATAAACATGTACAATTTGTTTTGTCAGTAGGTTTGGTGCCCCAAAATGGTCTTGGCATTATTCTGTGTAATGTTAAATCTGACTTTGTTGAATGCATTCCTTTTCTAAGCTGTAAAAATGTGTCTTTTTACATGCCAAGTTATTTTAGTATGGTGCAGGACAAAAAAAAATGTTTTACTGCCTTTCTTTGAGGATGCTGATATCATTTTTCATCATCCTTGTATTTATTTTTATTACTGAGTACATTTGTAGACAGAACTTTGGTAATTTAAATAACAATTCAGAATGAGAATATTGTTTGGTAAAATCAAGAAATGTTTGCTGGATGTTGTTATAAATCATGCCTTGATCTATGTGGCTTGCTTGATATTTCCTGACACCTCCCCAAGGAAGAAGAAGAGAAAGAGTGTGAGGTACTAGAGCCAAACTAGAAATTCTTGTCCATCATCTCTTTGCCAAGTCCTGAGAAACAGCTTTCTTTTCCCCAACTCATGGAAGCCTCATCTAAAGATTTTATGTTGTAGTTTTAACCATATCCTCTCTGCTTCGATAGCATTTCTTAAACCAATGGCAGTAAATAAAGTATTGTTATGCACATTTTATTATAACTTCCTGAAGGGGTTAGAAATGCTGATACTTGGTATAGGGACATGATCAAGTAGCCATGCACTGAGAAAATCTGATACATTTCTTGGGGATTATTCTCTGCAATAAACAAAACATAGCAGCACAAGAGAGAAGGGTCAGTCTGCTGATGGCATCATCTGGATGGCAGCAACATTCCTGGGGGGTATGGAGAGCTGAGGTTTAATTCCTCATAATGTTCAGAGTTCAAAGCCATTTCTCACACCTCCTTGCTGAATGGTTGATCCAGGAGAGAAAGGGCTGCTGTGGATGGGGAGGAGCCCTCCCAAATCCACTTTCTGGCACTGTTTTAATGTGTGTGTGGAGCACACAGTTCGTATGGCCATGCAGCTGTCAAACCAAGTGGGTAGAGAATTCAGCTAGAGAGATGATGCCTTGTTCCGTGCTCCTAGGACTATTAAAATATGTTTCAAATGACTTTTTAATTAAGCAGTAACTTCCCAAAAAATCCCTAAGGACATGGAAGACACCTACTCCTTGCCAGGGCATAAAAAAAAAAATTGTGATTTTTCTTGGCTTCAGCTGAGACTTTTCTGTCTTTGGTCCAACTGTCTCCGAAATACTGAGGGACAATAAAGTAACTGGCTGTCACTGGTTTTGAATTTGCCATGGAATCAAGTCAGTGGCTAAGCAAACAGCATAATAAAAAAGGTTTTACATCTTCAGTAGGGAAATGCACCTGTTAAAGTATTTATGAATAGATTTTGTTATATTTATATGAAACAGTTTTACAAAAAGTGAAGTTTCAAGTTTTAATTTTTTTTACTTTAGGTGGTATTACTGTTTTGAATACCAGTTTCACATATGAAATCTAGAGATAAAAGGTTGGCAGTTGAATCCAGATTTCACAAGTCTCCAAATTGTTTCATTAAAAGAAATATTATTTATTATTCTCTATTTATTCTTTATTAAAACTTTTATAATTGAAAAATAATTACATGAGTTTGCAAATAAAAGCAAGAAAAATAGTAAACCTTCATAAAGTCTTAAAATAGATAATGCTTTATTTCAGCAAGTAAAAGGAATGTATGACAGGATGAAATGTTAATAAATGTTTTCTTATCAACTATAGCCTGTTAAGAAACTATAGCTGCTATATTCACTTATATTCTAAGGAAATGCTCCTTCTGACTAAGTGGAGTGTGTGACCTGTTATGGATAATTAATCTTCAACTTAGACAAAATGTTATGAATTTCTATCTTAGCTCTTATTCATATCTTTGGCAAGCTGAAAAATCTCTGTAAGATTGGAAATAGGAGTAGTAGATAAAGGTGGACCAGTGAACATGATTCCTTAAAAATACATACATTTTGAGATTGTTGAAATTACATTTTTTTGATCAGGCAAGAAAAAAAAAATCCGGCTTAAATCTAGGAAGAGTAAAAATTTGCCAGTAGAGTATAGGAGCATCAGTCTAATAAGCTGAGATAATTTAATTTTCTTTGTGAAACGAACAGATATAATTGATGTGGTGGCTGAGACACGTAATTCAGCATGTACTTGTTATTCAGTGTAGATTTTTGCTTGCTCTTCTGGAAAAGACCAAAAGCAGAGAAAAGAGATTTCAGTTTGAGGAGTTAGAAGCTTCAACTTTATAGAAATAGTCTTCCAAAAAAAAATCATACTGCTTTGGTTTAGCTGCCAGTTGCTTTGCATCTTAGGCTCAAGTAGATCTGAATTTCCCTTTAGAGCTTGAATTCTCTGTTTGAAAGATTTTTGAATGAGTCTGACTGGAGCTGGATTTAAATTCCAATTTGAGGCGTGAAATGGCTGCTGAGGAATGGTACACAAATTGAGCTATTTCCTAAACTAAAATACTTTTCTGATTCATAGGAAATCCTACTAGTGGAAATGTTATTTGTACCAATTTATAATCTGTTATACTTTATAGAGCAGTGGATGTTTCCTGTGCTAAAGGCAGGTATTTAACCCTTTGCATGGTAGCTACTGGAAGAAAGCTTTGCTAATTAACTGCAGACTGACTGTATCCCTGATGCTTTTGAGACATTATAACACATGGGAATTAAATCTACAGGGGTGTTCTAAGGAATGTTCTATGTTTACAAACTTTTCCTCTGGAAAATAGTAAAGAGAAGATTCAGATGGTGATTTGCCTGATTTCCATTGATAGATACATCCCAAAATTTTGCTATTTTAAAATGGAAACTTTTTTTTTTTTAAAAAAATTATTTTATTCTTTTTTAGAGAGAGAATTTGTTCTGCAATTTTTATTGAGCTGCATATGTTATTAATTTGTATGTTCTTTCTGTCCTCCCAGACACATGGCTTTGAGGAAAGAGCCTTATTTTTTAATAACTAGTATCTACTTCAACATTTTTTTATTCAAAAGGTTAAGTCAACAGTTCTAATTTCTGTGTAGAAAGTATAGCCTGTAAATATTCCCTTCATAAAATAATTTTATATTAAATTTTGACATACAACCATGAGAAAGTCCTCTAGTTGAAGAGGTACAACTGAATTTCTCTCAGAATAGCCACTAGGACATAAAGAAGCTTGCTAATAATTTTAGAAGCTATGCAAATAGATTGTGGTTAAAATTGCTCCTTTCAGATTCTTAATAGTAGATAAATGAGCTAAATTCTCTCCCCTGCATGGAAGTCTGGGGTTGTGTAATAGACCATCAGACCGCCTTTGTTGACAAGTATTATCAAAAATGTATCTCATTTCAGTGTTGATTTGAAATCATTTCCAATACTATAAGGAAGAACATCAATATTTATTTGAAATATAATAGGAATGAGGGAATAAAAAGGAGTTGGAGCCAAAGATAAAGAACATAAATCTAAAATAATTGGTGTACTTCCTTTTTATAGACTATCTTTCAAAACTGCAGTTGTTGCATTCAAGAATTGAAAACCAAAACTGCACCAGAATGCAGAAATACTCGAGGTCTTAACCAGATAAGAATAATTTAAGATAGGGTTTTTCTGTGTTTTTCTTCTACTGCTTCCAATGCTCTCTTCCAAGAAAGAGTCAAACCTTTCCCATTTCCTAGTTAAGCAGTTGTTCTGTGTTTGAAACTATTAATACACCACTGTGTGGTTTCGCTGTTCATATTTAATTTAAAATTAACTTTTAATAAATATATTAAATTATGCATGTACCTTTTTAACACTTCTCCTTTTTTTCCCTTTCTAATTTCCAAGACACCCCACAACTGAATGTCCCATTTTAAGATTGCTATATATTGCATATAGTTTGACACAAAGCAGGAAATTTTATTTCATTAGTAGTTGAATTTTTTTTTCTTAGATTTAGAGTCTTAGCTTCCTTGCTAGTTTTTGTTAACTTCTCTGTCTAATAACATACCAGCAAAGCAGCAATGACCATGGACTTTCTGAAAAGCTTTTAAAATGTAGAATTTGATGCTGTTCTATAGCCAAAGATCCTTAGATTATTGTTATTCTCTAGCAATAGCAGTTCTACATAAACAACCTCTGAAATGCAAAGCCCTTTGATACTGAGCATGGGGAAAGAATGATTTGGTTTGAATTCTGCAATAATAAAATATTACACACCTTGTTTTTCTTTCTGTAACGTGCCTACAACAGACATGTTTCTATACCCATTTTTTACTTCTCATGGGGAAAAAAACTCCAAGACCAAACATATTCATGATTTTGTGCTAAGGTCTCACATGAACAAGCTGCAAGATTTTTCCAGCCTCAGAATGTAGCTTTTTTTTTTTTTTTTGATTGCTTCAGTTAATTTAATTTACTGAAATTTAATTAGATGTCAATGAGCAATGATTTATGAGTTTTCCAGGTCACTTTGCTTACTTTTTTTTTCTTCAAGTATTCTACAATGAAGGAAGGAAGAATAAGAAACCTGAATAAGGGAAAGCTTAAGCTTTTCTGTTTCCTGCAAGTGATGACATAGAGGGTACCCAACATTTCATTCAGCCTTTTTGGTGTTTAAAAATAAACCTTCAGATCAACAGGGAAGAACAATTTGCAATGTTTCTCAGGGAAATGCAGAAAAATTCTTTTTTTCTATTTCTAGCTACAGTATTTCACAGAAGGTTTTGTTATACAAAATCTTTTTGATTTAATAAATATGCTTTATATCTCTATTTCTCTTAATATCCACCCTTGCCTCATTATCACCACGATGATAATGACCTGTAATAGTAAGGCAATCACAATGGTTTGTTGTTTAAATCCTTCATGAGCTTATCACATTTCATTCTCTGTTAAGCCCAGAAAAAACAGCACATTCAGATTTTAACCTCCATTTTTGTCTGATATTTGTAGAAAAATCACATCTATGTATTTTATTACACCATGAAAATGTATTAAAAATAGACAAAAAGAATGAATTAACTATCACACTGATCAGGTCGCTCAAAGAGTGGTTTTGTTTCAAATGGAGAGACAAACATGTAAAACAGTTCTGAAAATAAAAAGAGAAATTAAAAAAAATTAAAATCTATGTCTTGATGAAGCATCACAATTCCATATTCATTTTGAGGTTCACTCCTTTCCCTAAAGAATTAATGAATATACATCTAAAAATATAAAAATATTTAAGTTAAAGTTGTAAATTAAGGTGGGAATTTTAAAATCAAACTATATTATATTTCTTGATGTAGAAGTACTATGTAGAAGTACATTGTAGAAGTACTAAGCTTACCCATAGTATATTTTTCATTTTTAAAGAAGAAGAGTTGAATCTCAGTCTTTCACTTGTCCTTTAGACTGGAGCATGATTAAAATGTATTCTTGTATTTCAAGTATAAGTAGGTATCCCAGAAACCTGAAGGTAAACATAAATTAAGTTAGAGACCATGGTTATATTATCTTCTAAATATACCCTTGCTTTAAACCAAATTGTGCCCCACCCCCAAGTGGGAAAAGAGATAATATCCAAAGCATTAATTATCCTTATTCTACTGATGATTTAAGTAATTTTAAAGTTATTTTTAGAAAGAGCAGAGAAGAGTAGGATTTAAATCCCATCGCATTCTGTGTACCATATGTATCTTTTTTGATGTTACACAGATTGCTAAATCGTAAGTCCTGGGCTTCCCCTTTGCAGGCTGAACCAGCTGCTGCTTTAGCTGTTCCTGCATCTTTTTTTCTGTGTTGACTCCACTAAAGCCCTTATGCAACCTAATACTTTTTGTTCATTGGAACAATTTTCTGCTGTTAGCCAAATGCACATTCTGCTTTGCACTAGGGCTTTTTCCAGCTCCTGTGCTGGAGGAAAGCAAATATTGATGATACATTTTGCCATGGTGGCTGAACGGTTATCAATCATCTTGCATGTTCTTTGACTTTTTACTGGTACACATTCTGTTAATCAATTTTATATTTTGTATTTCAGGTTATTGTTCTGAAAAACCTCTGCCTGGAAGATGACCCTAATGCCTTATTTATTTTGTTTCTATGGTATTTAATACAAATGTTATATTATTAATATAAACAGTTTATATGCACATAGAGATATTATTTACAAAATATTTAACATTAATAGATTTTTTTCCTTTAATTTCAAGTCTTAATACTGTCTGAATAATTTTTTTTTCCAATGGGAAATTAATTTGTATACAGTGAATAATATGCAAAAGTAGTGTATAATGGATAAAATTACAGTAGTTATTGAATGTAATTTTCCAAAGTCTATTTCAAATTAGACTTCTTGAAAATATACATAATTCATATTTGTTTCAGCTACACTTTAAAATGTATTCTCTCAAGTCTCCATCTATTAATCCCCCTCCCTGATTATTGTGCTGCAGGTTGTTAAGTTTATCAATGAATCTCTTCTCACATGTCATGACATATAGAGTAGATTATTTCTTGTATAGGTGCTGTCTTATTCAAGTTTAGTTACAAGCATCTCCTGAGGTTCCACCTGTTGCTTTAGAGCTGAGTGTTGTGCTGACTGCCCCTTTCCATCACACTCACCACATCCTTCCATCTGCTTAAGACATCTCATTATTCTGAAGAATGTTTTGTGGGAATTTTGAAAAACAGACCCATATTTACATCGACAGTTTATAATTTACAGCAGATTTTGCTGTTTCTTGAAGTTTTTCGTGGTGTATGTGAAGAGATTTTCAGATCTGTAAAGGCACCTTGTTGTGCTCAGAAAGCGAGGTATGTTTGTAAAGTCCTAAATATAGCCATACAGCTGGTCTGAAGAGATATTTGAGGCTATTTTTAAGTTTCTTTTGCTTGCAACTCATATAGTGGAGAAGACAGCAATGATTTTTAGATTTCATTTAATGAAAGATGATACTGTAGGCTTCTCTTCTGAAAACCATTGGTTTGGATTCTGTCTCCTGGTGCTGGTTCAGTTGCTTTCTTCAGACAAAGCCACTCTCCAAGGTGCTATGGCAAGAGTTAGGATTGAAAGTGTTTCCATCTCAAAAAGGAATGGGTAGAGATTTTTTTTTCCCTTCTTTTGAAGACGTGAAATGAATTCTATTCTGCCTCGTGATGATTTGTTAAAGATGCGTCTGATTGAAGAAAGCAGCAATATTTTGCAAATGTAGCAGCTCGTGTAAATATTTGTTCTTCTCTAGAGCAAGAATTTGCTAAAGCTTCCTTGAGTGGTTTTATTTCTGTTAGGAAACTCAGGATATTACAGGTTTATTAGTTTGTGGCATCTGCTGTTTGTTTTGTATGTTCATTTTCTGTTTTTCTTTGCAGGTGTCATCAAAGATGTTATAATGATTTCAACTGCATTCTTCCAGTGTTTTCCATTACTAGCTATGATTTATACCACTTACATCTTAAACTTTACTTTTCACTTTTAGAAAATATCCTTTCATTTTGCCCAATTAGAATTTTGTTCATTATAGACTTTGTTGACTCCAAGCATGTTCTCTAAAAGTCCATCTCAGGTTCTCCATGCAGTTCTTCATAGTCTCCTACACATTATGTAGCAATATTTCAACCAGAATTTTTCTCCTCATTAACAGGGATTAGATTTCTAATGTTCAGTTGCTGGTTTTGCAAGTCTCTTTAAAAGTATTGGAGTACAAGCTAGCAAAGCACATTTTTTACTCATTCTGGCCAATGCCATTATCTTTTACTACTCCTGTATATAGTTGGCCATCCTTAAAAAAAGGCTGCCAGGTGTCTGGATCTGTCCCAGTATATCTTGCTTACAGTCAGGATGCAAAGATGTCATTCATTTGAATTCTTATGTGGCTGTTAGGCTCAGGATTGACATTTGGGATGAAACAGGAGCTTTCCCTGTGTCCATGGCAATAAAGTTACATCCATTAAGATGCTCTTTGCTTACTACCCTTCTTAGCTGTTTCTTGGCAGAAGTGGGCAGTTAGTTTGATTATGTAATTAAATATTCACTTGAAAGATTAAGACAGCTCTGAAAACATCCATGCCCTAGAGCCATGTTACAGACCTTCTTTCCCTACTTTTCTCCCTATTTTGCTTTGCAACTGTGGTGTGAAAATGACCAGACAAACACTACTGAGGATGACACTTCTACAGTTCTTTAGGAAACCTGCAGTTTTTGCTGGAGGCTGTGCATAATGTTGCACACACTGTGGTAGATTTGGAAACACTGGAGCAAAACACCTGGCTTTTGAAAGCACTGGAATCTCTGGCTGTGGCTTTCTGCTGTAAGGAAGCCTGATACAGCCACGTTGCACACTGGCGTAGTTTAAGGACGTTGCTACCTACATGCCCGTGCTACGTTGAATGTAACCACCAATTCAATCTGTGCCTGTCTCACAGCTGTAGAGTAAAACCAGATCCTCACCCTGGTTTGGCCTCCCAGGTGGTCCTTTCAAAATCAGTCACACACAGTAGGAATTGAAGGCACAGATTATAGAAGTCAGAAGTAGGGGAGTTTATTGAGGCAGAAGTAGATCTCAGGTAATATTCTGTTCCTTTTTGTTGAGTTTGCGTATGACCCGCATTACTCCTGAGAAGAGCAATGTTTCTTCCTCATAATCTGTGGGATCTCAGGCACTGTTTCTTCACCTGAAGCTCAGTCAGTTGTGACTTTCAACATTTCTGAGTGCTGATCCTCTTAGACAACAAATAAAAAAGAAATGTTTTGGGATATGTTGAAAGAGAGCAAAAGCAAGAGGAATGGAGAATATATTCCAAGATAAGAAGGAAGAACAAGAGCAATGACAGATGCCTTGGGGAAGGCATTAATGCTGCAGTTTTCAAAGTGAGAATATTTTATTTCTTTCTGGGGTGGTATGCTGCTGTAACCATGATTCAGGTCATAGACCTGAATATAAAGAAATGTAAGGTTGCTGTCTATAATAAATGAGCTAGAAGAAACACAAAGTATTTGTGTTTGGTCATATTCTCCTGTCCAAAGCTGTATTTCTAAATTGAATGTGTTTGTAGGCATAGGGGAGGAAGGACTGCAGTCATGTTTTTTTTCTTCTCTTGGGTGATTCAGTCTGTAGATGCCAGACCCAGCACCATGGTAGGAAGAAATATTAGTCTGTAAAAGAAGCACATGCTGAATGTGTGCATACCTGATTTTTGTCTCATGCAGGAAAACTGTGACAAGCCAAATAAAATGCATCATGAATCATACTGAATCTCTTGTCTGCCAGTTAAGCAAATGATACAGAGTTATACTGACTGATCTATAAAGCAGTGCCAATTAATTTACGTCTGTAAAATGATGTCACTGCTTCTTCTTTATCTTCTTCTTAGTACATTTTTCTAACTTCTGTGCTCAAAAGAAAACCATTCATCTTTCACTCAGTAATTAACAGTGTCATGGTTTAACCCCAGCCAGCCTCCAAGTACCACACAGCCCCTTGCTCACTCCCCACTAGCAGGGTCAAGGAGAGAATCAGAAGAAAACCTGTGGGTTGAGGTAAAGACAGTTTAAAAGGAAAAGCAAAAGACACACACACAAGCAAAGCAAACCAAGGAATTAATTCCCTGCTTCCCAAGGGCAGGCAGGTGCTCAGGCATCTCCAGGAGAGCAGGGGCCCATCTCATGTAACAGTGACTTGGGAAGACAAACACGATCACTCCAAATGACCCCCCCACTTCTTCCTTCTTCCCCCACTGTATATCCTGAGCATGATGTCACATGGTCTGCAATGTCCCTTTGGTCAGTTTGGGTATGTACTGAGCATGGTGTCACATGGTCTGCAGTGTCCCTTTGGTCAGTTTGGGTATGTACTGAGCATGGTGTCACATGGTCTGCAATGTCCCTTTGGTCACTTTGGGTATGTACTGAGCATGGTGTCACATGGTCTGCAATGTCCCTTTGGTCACTTTGGGTATGTACTGAGCATGGTGTCACTTGGTCTGCAATGTCCCTTTGGTCAGTTTGGGTCACCTGTCCTGGCTGTGTCTCCTCCCAGCCTCCCGAGCACCCCCAACTTCCTCACCAACATGGCAGTGCAAAAAGCAGAAAAGGCCTTGGTTCTGTGTAGCCCTGCTCAGCAATAACAAAAACATCTCCACATTTGTGCTGTGTTCAGCACAAACCCAAAACAGAGCTCCATACCAGCAAATGTGAAGACAATTAATTCTACCTTAGCCAAAACAAGCACATACAGGCACTGAAATTTTGGGACACATTTCAGACCATATTTTGACCACGAAACTTACTGTAATTATTATTAAGATTTTGCATCCAATAGTCATCAATGGGAACACTGCTTGTAACATTTTTCAGCTGAGCAGGTTATTGCTTAATTGTGGGGCAAAACTGACTGTTGGCAAGAATTTAATTAGTTTTTTATTATAAATCTCTTTTAGAATGTTCGGGGGACAAAAGTGATCATCAAATTAGATATTTTAATATCAAAAACATTAATAAGTTTTAAAATTGTAATTTAATGAAAGCTTCTTTCATAAAAAATGGTCAAGCATGTTTATATCAAGAAAGGAGAAAAATGTAAACAGGTATGTGAAATGATTAAATTAAAACTTGGTAGTCTGGGCAGAAGATTTTACCATGCATACATGATTTGATATGATCAAAATCTTTTTATGGACTAAGGGGAATCCATTTTATACACTGAGCTAATCATTTATGGTTTATCTAATTAGTTTTGACTGCTTAATAGAATTGTATAATATTATGTAATATTATCTTTTACACATAAACTTCCTATTAACTTCCCCTGCTATTTGATGTATGCTTTTCCTTCCACTACAACTCCAGACCTTAGGATTGACTACTCAGTCTTTCTCAGGAAAATGAGGAGATTTTAGCAGTAATTGTCATCTTGGTTCTTCCTCTTCTCTTTAGTTTTGGAGTCTATTTGAAGCTACTTCTTTGTATTTTCTTAAAGCTGCTTGCTTGCTGTTCCTCACCCCTTCCCAAGCAAAGTTTGGGAATGGCATGTTGCCCTCAGCCCAGTTACCCTGGAGGGTACAGTGACCGTGTAGGGGTGCCAGCCCCTGGCCTCAGGTGCTCCCAGGGTGGAGCCAGTGTAGGGGGCACAGACATGTGGCCACCAGGCATTTGCTGCCATTTGCTTCCCAAAAATTCATCTTGTCGTTATTACCAACTCAAAAGAGAAGTCTTTCAAGACTTCATGAGTAAGGGCTTATTTCTGTGTGTGTTTTGCAGTGTTGGATCTTTAATACTTACTATTGCTGGCACATAAAAGATTACATAATGCTGCAACTCCCTAAAATATTTATCAGTGTGAGAATGTGTTCCTTTGTGTTCAGAACAAATGTACTTTGATATTTTTTAATTATTTAAAAACTTTTCAGGAGTGAAAAGTCTTATCATATATTCTGACACCGGTTTTCAATGCCTAACTGTCTTTCCTGAGAAATCACATTAATAGAAGTGAAGAGTGAATGCTAAAAGCTGTGATTTTTCAGAGGTCAAAATCGAGATAAGTAAGAAGAAGGGATGCAGCCTCATTCGTTCATATTCACCTGGACTCAAGATCTGCATATATTCATATACATGTGCTTTATTAAATGAATGTGATACATATCTAACTCCCATAATTTTTAACACAAAGAATATTAAAACAAACTGGGGAGATAATGGAGTTTAATGCTTTTTCAACTGCTTTAAATATAACGAAGTGTAGTACAATCTGATAGATTGAAATCAGTAACCCTTGGCACCAATGTGCCAGACTTTGAAACCTTGTTTTTTGTGACTACTGCTGTGATAGGCTGTTCTGCACTAATAACTTTTTTAATTTTTCCTTTTTTTTTTTTTTATGTATTGCATCACATGAAAACAGACTTTAAAGTTTTCTAAGTTCTTTTCACTGTACTATAATCAAATTTACGAAACTTCAGTCCAAATAATCCCATATTCTGAGGCTTCATTGAAAACATCCAGCACAGGACAGCGTTTTCTGGGGAATGACACCAAGCAGTTAGAATTGCTAGTGTGATTTTTAGTAACTCATTTTCCTTTTGGCTTTTCAGACTACGGCACTATTAAGAAAGTGCTTGCCCCGATGAACCAGACTTCAAGCAGCTGCCTGCTTGAGGAAATTGAACTCCTGCCGAAAAGCCAGCGAGAGCCCATCAGGAGCCTTCAGATCCTGCACAGCCAGAGTGTCCTTTTTGTGGGCCTTCAGGAACATGTGATTAAGGTCCCCCTGAAGAGATGTCTCTTTTACAAAACATACAGGTATGAAGAATCAGCTAGCTTTATTTGACTGGAGAAAAATACATGCAGGGGGTTGCAGAAAAATGGGAAGAATAAATGACTGCAAGTAGGAATCCAAATTAATTATCTCTCTCAATAATGACTTCCTGTGTACACTGTTCATCAGAAGTGTCTCTGACTACTTGTACTAACTTGTTAGGACTAGATGAGGCTCTCAGGGAATGATATTCATATTGAAGTGTCATTATGCAGATTCTGAATTGTGAGTGAAACAGTAAGAAATGTTTTACATAGAAAACAGTGACCTGGTAAAGTGCAATATAGCTGCTGGTTTAATATATCTAAAGCTTGTGACTTGAACAAATTTAAGGGTTTTTTTGTGTTGCTTTTTTTTTAAAACTATATGATAACTAAATAAACAATGTCTCTGTGAATTCAGAAAGAAAATTGGGTTGGATGAACTAAGAATCAAGAGCACTTGGAAGAGTGGCTATTTAAAGGCAGTATTGGATCAGCAAACAGTAATAAATGTAAATATGCTACTAGGTAAAAGGGCTATGCAGCCAACAGTTGTTCAGTCAAAGAAAGAGGATAACTTACAAATTTTTACTTGGTTGTAGATGTCATGATAGTTAAGGAATTTAAAGTTCAGCACCCAACTTTTTCAATAGGCTTTGTGAAAATGCATCTGGGTTGCAAAACGTGCTATGAGAGATTGTTAGTTTCATCTAGTTAGTTGTATCTTCCCTTTGATATGTGTGGTCCTGGTAATTCTGTAAAATTCTTTTGTGGTCCATCAGACAGACACTGAACCAGTCATGAGGTTTTGAGAACTGGGACAGAGGCATGTGGTTGGTTTTTTAGCTTCTTTTAGCTTCACCTTGTTTAACATACATTCCTGTGAAGTTTGGGCTGCTAAAGGAGGGAGAAAGGCTGCCAGTTGCCTCTCTTGACTCCTACACTCAGGCTCACAGAAACGTTGTTTGTGCAGCAGAGATATTATACCTCCCATAAAAGGCAGCATGGCCATTTGCAGGTCTGTCACAGGGACCACACAGTTGGTCACAGCAGGGAAGTGACCACAGGACACAGGTGTAGTAAAGCTGTGGCTCAGTGACAGTGGAAGGACATTTCCAAGGGACCTGGCTCACAATGGGGATTGGTACCATGCAGGAAAACAGTGAAAGTTCTCAACTACTGGGTTGAGAACAAGCCTGAAACAAAAAAGGGTTTTGTGCCTAGAAAACAGGTAGACCAGGGAAGGGAAGAATTCTACTTTTTACTGTTCTTTACCAGCCCTTTTTTTGTTTATGCTGTCTGATGTAGCATATTTTTGCCATTTTCTTTTGAAATAGAGGAACACTTAAAGCCTCATTGGAAGTCCTGCAAAGCTTACTTTAGGGAAAAGTTTTTTATATGGGCAAGTCTCTGCTTCAAGCTTTTTGTTGGTTTAGTGGCCTACATAGGACCAAGCTTCAGTTTCCTTGGAAATTTCATCTGGTTTTGGTTCAGAGAGTTGAAAAAGGATGTGTGGTGGCGAGTATTTACACCAAGCCTGTAGTGCACTTCAGACATTTCAAGGCTGGAGCTTTGCTTTGTTTTTAGTGAGGAGTGAATGCCCAAGGTCTCTGGTAGCTCTGATGCTGCCAGGACAGTTCCCAAGGCATGGCAGTGTTATTCCAGCTGCAGGGCTCAAACGTGCTTCTGCCCTCACAGGGTAGGACTGCTGTTCCAAATCACAGACCCCATGCAGGGCTATAGGTTATTCATTCCTCTCCCTGTTTGAGCAGTAGGCTCTAATTGTCTAATTTTTAAAATTTCTTTCAGAACAAAAGAAAACAAAATAAAAAAAAGTGGTGCCTTTCATATTTTACTGAATAAAACAGTAGTTAAATACCTCAAATACTGCTCAAATGATAATTTATTCCTCTGCCCAGAGGTGTATGAAGTCTCATCTTCCAGGGGAATGACTTATTTAAAAGGAGATAAAATGATTACTTGTGGGGTTTTTCAATCATGTCTTTTGTAGTTGTGTGACTTCTCTTGTAGTAATTAAATATTCATTGCACCAAAAGACTTGCCATCCTTGCTTTCTTCTTGGTTAAAGGGTTCACAAGCAATTCTAGCTCTGTCTTGTGAAAAAGGAGAGGATTTACAGAGAAGATCCAGACAAAAAATTGAATTTCCTTGTCATCTCTCAGTAGGGACTCAGGTTATTTGGAGAATGCAGATGTGATCTTTCTCTCACCTATAATTTACTTTTGGTTTGACTAGATTTTTCCTGGCTTATGCTGGGTTTTGTTTTTGTTTGGTTTTTTTTTTTCTGCATGCAAAGAGAGTACAAGTACATTTCTTGGGGCTATACATTTCTTCAGGCATTGAGACATCTTAAACTTGCTCACTGCATTGCTGGGTGCTTTAATACTCACATTTTTCAATTATGTTGCTAACTATAACTTCTGTATTGTAGCAATGGGTAACCCTTACCTGAGGTAATGCCTTGGAGCATTGTGGGGATTTTTTTTGGATTATTTTATTTTATTTATTCACATTTACCATACTTAGGGCTGTATCTCTGTGCCAAAGCTACATTCTGAAATTCCAGCAAGGATAACTAGTCTCTTCCCCAGATCAAGGATGTGTACTCTTCAGTGTCTGCTTCACATAATTACTGAGGAATAGGGCATGCCTGTGTATGAATAACAGCCTTAAAAAAGCCATGGGGTTGAAGACATGCTACCTCACTTGCTCTGTCTTTTTGTGCAAATGGCAGAGTGCTCAGTGCCTAATCTTATCTAATCTCTTTAAGATTATTGCTGACTTTGAGACAATACAACTTCAGTCCCTCTGTTGAACAGACTCTTTCATGAGCTAATATCTCAATATCAAGATAATTTTCTTGAGATTGCCTATTTAATTTTTTTTTCATTATTCCTTGTTTCATCTTCCCTCAGTAGCCTCTAAAGCATGTGGTTGTTGCTTTTATTTGTAGTTTATTATGTCTCCTTAATAATCACTCCAATACCCTCTGCATATCATGAGTCTGTTCCTCTAGCACTTTCCAGTGCTGGAGGAACCCTGTGATGTGCTGCTGCCTCTGACAGACATTTCTTCTGCTTCAGCACCTTCTGCTCATGACTCTGCTCCCATAAAAGCTGTTAGCAAAGGTTCTTGAAAACAATTTTGGGGACAGATTTTTTTTTTATGTGTATTTTTTATGTGTGCAGTTTGCTGCACTTTGTTACTGTGACAGCAGACCTTACCACAGGCAAAACCTGTTGTCACACCCATAGTTTGGGTTGCTCAGCACTTTGCATTATGCCACGATGTTTCCATCACTCCTGAGTTGCCCATGCCAGTTATTTGGATTGCCAGTTCCCACTGGGGGCAGGTGGAGGGTATCTCATGCAGACTTCTGCCAATGTCTGAATAGTTTTGAACATCCTCTCATAATTGTGCTGGTTTCAGGAGTCAGCCGGAGAAAAGTAATTTAGGATGTGTCAGTACTTTGGAGGATCAGTTCTCCAAGAAACCCTGCCCTCTTGTTGCAGAAAGCAGCAGAGCAGTTACCTAAATTCAGTTCTCCTTGAGGAAAATCCTAAAGGTTTGACAAGGTTATTATCACCTGGGTATTGCAATTCACACACGTTTATCAAACTTTTACAGAAGTCCACCAATGTTGGCTATTTTCACAGATGAATTCTACATCTCTGTACTCCTTCAGAGTTGAGCAGGCCAAGCATGAAGCACAACTGGCTTTTATATATCTGCTAATTAACTATTATGTGAGATAAATAGAATAATTATCATGAGAAGATAACTATTAAACTCTCTAAAATTTCACTGTCTGGGGTTTACTTTGAAGGCTCTATGAATCCGTAATAAAGAATAAAATCTGTAGCATGTGGGGAGAGACAAAGAAACAGTTGGCTTTCTTTTGTTGGCAGCTGTAGCCTTCAAAAGCAGCCCTGGATGGCAGTGATTTTTTTTGCTGCAAATTTGTCAAAGTTACACTTCATACTGGAGTTTTCAGTGCATTAGTTCTGAAAGGACAATGAAAGGTTGTATCAGCCCAACATTCTTTAAAATCTAACCAAGCAAGGGTCAAGGATTGGTATTTCTGATGGTAGACAGGTTTCACACACTTGAAAGGATTGAAAACTAGTCTTACTATGGTGTTATTTCTAAGTAAATAAATAGTGCTGTCTCTAAAAGTTGTACAAATAGTGACTTGCCTGACATAAAAAAAATCCCACAACTTCTGGAAATTTTTGAGTATTGTTTTTTACAATATATGCCCAAGATACTAGTGGGCCACACGGTTATCTTGATAAGTAATGTCTATCCTAATTTTCTTTGAACCCCTTTATTCTTATTTTGGTGTCTTTGTGAGCCATCAGTTAAGAAATCAAGAAAACTGTATCTGAACATGGCTAAAAAAAGGTACTGAATTAAATAACAGAAGAAAACAATATACTTTATTTCATTCTTAGAACTTCAGCAAGATTACTGGATTAAGTATTTCACCCACTTTGCATTCCTTTATTTTGCCCTAGCTGCAGATTTTACATCCTCTTTAAGTACTCTCACACTCAGAAGGAACCTGTTTTCCTGGTAATAAACACTCTGTAACATTAAATAGTAAAATAACTATTCCTATATACTGATACTATACAAGTTAATAACCAGTATGTGGTCTAAACCATTACTAGGTGCTCATGTGTCCAGAAGAGCTTGCCAACAAATAGAATTGAAATTGCTGCTTGGAAATAATCATTTCAAAGTAGTTATTTTTGGATATTCAGGTGGATTTCCTGATTTCAAAATATGCAGGCTTTATTCCAGTTTAAATACGAGAAATCTGGTGCTGCATTATAATGTCAGAACCACATGAGGACTGATCTGAATTAGTGATTCCAGAGTAATATTCCAGAATCAGAGTCCTCATAAATTTTCCAAACTGGGATAAACCATACTCCTGTCTGCAAGAGCTGGTATTAAAAATGGTAATTCTTTTTTGGGGTATTAGATACACTGAAAAATTATCTTCAGTGAGTGTCAACTTATGAAGACTATTAAAGTCAGCAGAACTATGAAATAAGCACAGCTGTAAGTTTGTTGCACTCAAAAGAAGCAGAATATTAGTCCCATACTGCAGAAGGAATAGCTTGACCCTTTCTGCCTCTGTAAAGATGAAAGCTCTTACAGAAAGTGTCTGTCTGTCTGTCCCAAAAAATGCATCAGAGGCAAACTGTTCATTTACATTTTGCTGCCCCTGAAATATTTAGTGACAGCTCTTCAAAGTGTGATCTGTGTATATATGTATGTATGTATTGTATTGTAAGCAGATATTTTTGTCAAAGAAGAATTTTACAGCCTGCTCCCAATTTAGTTCTTGAAGTAGCCTTATGAAGGAAAGAAGAATGTATTTTTCTTTTAGTTTGCAAGGATATAAGTAGACCAGATGGATTTTACTACATATTTGCAATTCAGATTTTATTAGTAGGATATTATTTTAAACAAAAAAAAGTGACCTAAGAAAGGAAAATTTAAAACCACAGGCATGTGGTTTCCATATATCATGATGTAATTAATTTTGTTGCTTTAAAAAATATCAAAAGATTCAGGAATTCTAAGTTTAGCGTGTTTACTCTTAGTAACTGTAGGTGCTTACAGGCAAATTTAGGAATTGGGAGTTGGACTAATGGACAGTGAGGTGGATTGGGAAATGGCTGAATGCCAGCTCTCAGAGGGTTGTGATCAGTGTCTCAGTTTAGTTGGAGGCCTGCTGCTGTCACCTAGAGGTCAATCTGGGCCCAGTATTGTTTAACTTCTTTATCAGTGCCTTGGCTGAAGGGGCAGATGTCTCCTCAGCAAATTGCTGATGACACAAAGCTGCAGGAGTGGCTGATACTCCAGAAGCCTGTGCTGCCCTTCAGAGGCTCGACAGGGTGGGGAGATGGGTGGAGAGGAACCTTCTGAAATTCAGCCAAGGGAAGTGCAGGGTCCTGAACCTGGGGAAGAATAATCCCAGGCACTGGCACAGACTGCTGCAAAACAGCTCTGTGGAGAAGGACCTGGGAGTCCTGGTGCACAAGTTATCCATGAGCCAGCTGTTCTCCAGGGGCCAGGAATGCCAATCAAATCCTGAGGTGCATTAGGAAGAGAATTGCCAGCAGCAAGGGAGGTGATCCTGCCCCTCCACTCTGGTGAGGCCACATCTGAAGTGTTGTGTGCAGTTCTGGGCTCCTCAGGACAAGAGAGACAAGGAGCTCCTGGAGCAGGTCCAGCAGAGGACAACAAAGATGGGTAGGGACTGGAGCATCTCTTCTGTGAGGTGAGACTGAGGGAATCGGAACTGTTCAGCCTTGAGAGGAGAACACTGAGAGAAGATTTATCAATGTATATAAATATCTGAAGGAAGGATGTTGAGAGGATGGGAGTGCATGCTCTGAAAGCTGTCTTCCACAGCTGATCCATATAGAGTCATAGAAGCATCAACATTCAACGAGTTGTGTGTTATCAACAACTTTTATGCATAAATTTCTGATTCTGGATTTGATGGAAGGGGCTTGTAGGTTTAAGGCTGGTGATGTTGCAATATTGAATTGTACCTAAATATATTTTGACTATGTTACAAAAATTAAAATAAGAGGAATCAACGGTAATCTACTCACAGTGTCTGAGATGATTAAAGGATTTGATTTTTCTTACCAGCAGTATTCTGAGTATTTGACATGCATCTTAGTTTGAGTTACTAGGGTTTTTATAAGTTCAGTCTCTACTATTTATGTTCTTCTGCACCATTCATCTGTATCTTTAGATGCCTGTTCTTCATTGCATACACGTATATATGTATCCAGCTACAAAACCAGTTGTAATGAGAACACTGAGAGATACCTCTGTCTGGTATCAGATTCATATATTCATTCAGAAATGGATAGAACTGTGCATTTGGAACATGAGACAGGCTTATAGCTTCAGTTTTCTGTTCAAATTTGCAGTGATGAATCTGTCTTTTGCAAAATAAGATGGTGACCCCAGTTCAGTTCCTGGTATATAAAGTGTCAGATCACATTTGACAGTAATTGAGACTATGTAGGAATGGAGATTTCAGTAGAAATTATTGGAAGGGTCAGGAGAATCTGTTCTTCAAAATGCTGTGTATAGGTAAAGACAGAAAAATGTTTCTTGAACAGTCTTAGAAGATGCACCTCTTGCATTTATATATATGTTTTGAATTAATGTTACAGCTCAAGAGGATACCTGATTAGCACTTTTATATTCATATGGTAGTATATTCTCCCCCTCAAAGAAAATTTAAAAATCTCTTTGAAATTAATGGTATTATGATACAGCTTTTAAACTTAGGGGTTTTTTGTTCTTTGGAACACACATAAATTCTTTTTAGTCTAATGTATGGGGTTTTTAATATATTTTACTCTGAATTATATTCAATTCTGCCTTGTTTTCAGACTCAATCATCTCAAATATAACTGAAGTAGGACAATTTTGCTGGCCTACTTGATGGTAGTTATAAAATAGTTGAAGAAATACTCTGCTTTTACTGACTTGCTTTAGAGTGAGGTGACTTGGGGCTCTGTTAGTGAGTCACAACCCATTGCTGAAGTGTTGCACCACTGCCAGCAGGAACACTGAGCCATCACTGCCAAATGAGTGCCTTGCAGGAGACACACTCTGCTACCTGTCATTTGGTAAAAAAATGTGAAGTGACAACGCAGAGCAAAATTAGAATCAGTCAGGAGAAGCCAAAAGCTGTTGAATGTTTTTGCAGAGAGTGCTGACTCGATAGGGTAAGTGGCATAGGATAAGTCTTAAAATGAACCAGTTGAATTTTATTCCTGAATTTCCTTCCTGCACAAACTTGCCAGTTTTAACAGTGCTGGGACAAATCATGTTAAATCTTAAAGATGTGAGCTGGTGCCCACTGGGATTAGCAGACAAAACATTAATTCTCTGCTGAAATTGAGATATAGGGTATACTTCTAAAGACAAGATGACAAAATATATTATCCAGCTCTGCTATTTGCAGTGTGACAGTCTGAAAGGGCCCTATCAAATGAAAGACCTAATACCTACTTTAAAATTTATCTAATTTTTCTACAGCAGCATCTAAAATGGCTTTAAATTAGACAGAGAAAAGGAAAAGGAGATAAAGATGTGTAGTTGTATCTGATTTTTGACTTTGCTTACTTACATAAAATTGACATAAATTTGACAGCCATGTTGTAGAGTTTCTTTTGTCATTTCAGGCACACATTGAAGCTGTTTCTATCACTGCTGTCTTTTGGGATAGACATTCATTAAAAAAGAGTTAAAACAGTATGAAATTTTGCTAAGGACATATAATTGTGAGTTAAGAATAGTCCCTTTCAGATAGAAGTTCTGATATTTTTATCCTTCCAAGCTTTAGTCTATCCAATTTTTTATCTGTTAACTTCTTTTGTTATCTGTTTCTTTGTTTTATCTTGGCATAGTAGATAAAAATAATTAGCTGCTTTTACTCACACATTAAATCAAAGGAAATATCTCACAAAGGAAATAAAATAGTTTTAAAAGGTGGCATAATTAGGTAGTAAGGATAAAAACTTTCCCTCATATTACCTCCCTTCTTTGAGTTTTAAAGAAACTATATCCACTTTTCAGAGATATAGGTGATTTGAAAGAAAAAAAAAAACCTCTAGAATTGGCACATTTCATGAATATGCCTGACACAGTTAACTGAAAGAGGTTGATGATACTGAACTACAGTTTTGTAGTTTTGTTGGTTTTTTTTTCCAGTCTGAATAGAAGATTTAAAAAATTAAACTTTTTACAACATGAGACTTAGATATAATAATGACTGGGACAATAAATTAGCACATTAGTAAAAAATTCAACAAAACTAGATGTCTCATGTGAGGAATATTTCTCTGAAAAAAAAAAAATCTTGTTGCTTCCTTTGGAATAGTTCATGTTAAGAAGGTTGATTTCTGTATTGTAGTGTAAAGAAAAAAGTTATTGAAGAATGATAATGTCTCTGATTTGTGGAAGCAGTTATCCTCTTGTCATCTGCATGAGGTTAGCTGAGTTATTAATTTCTTAAAACCATAATTTTCGTATGCTCAGTGGATATTCTTAAATAAATTCTGAAAATATTAATCTCATTTGACCTTGCTGCAGAGCACTCCAAACTTGGTCAGCTACTGAAATAACCCTTTTCAGTGTTCACAGAGTGATGGAACATGCTTTGTTCTAGCAATACAAGAACTTGTTTTTTCTTCCATGAAACTAGGATCTGTTCTGGTACCAGAAAATTGTAAGGACAGTCAAAATATGTTTCTAGCACCTTACTTAAAACCTCTGAGTGACTTGTAATGAAAGGTGAAAGTCATTTTGGTCTGCTTGAATGGAAGGTAAAGTGAAAACAGAAGCAGAAGAGGAAATGGCATCTAAGAGCAGACCAGCTTAGTCCCATGAAAGAGGGAGTATGGTTCTAAGTGAAAGGATACCGACTTTGAAATATTTTTTTTTAAATTAAAAGTTTCTAAAGCATAATGACTGCATTTATGAATATGAACGCTTTGAAGTTAGAAAATTGAGCATTTTGGCTTTGAGGCACAAGTTCTAATTTCAATGTTATCATTGCTAACATTGCCATTTGTGCATTATGTCAGCCTTTTAATTTGTTTTTGTATTCTTTTCTCATAAAACACGTGCTTTATCAAAGATACTCAGAAGGAGAACACTGGAAGTCATGTCTTGCAAACACTGGAAGACCAAGACATTTAAAACTTTCCATAATTTGCATTTATTATTCTCACTTTCTAGATAATTAAATGGAAACATGTGTAGCAAGAGTTACAAAAATGCTAAGTGCTCCCAGCTGCAAGAGCCAACAGTGGGAGCTCTCTTCTGAACAGAATTCCCTAAACCAAAAGCTTTATCTTTGTGCTGGAATCCTGATTAGTGGTACCTATGGAGTTTTGACTGTTATGCCTCTTACATTGTGCCCATTGTGCAGATGAGAACTTTGCTCCCACATGGTACTGGCAATCCACATTGCCAAGTGGAATGTGGAAGTGAATTCTTTGAAATTTGTAATTTATGGTATTTTCAAATAACATTCCAGGGAATTGGTAAGTCTGTATTTGGTCAGGTATTAACATGGAAATACATGAGAAATGCCAGAGATAAACAGAAATACAGTAAAATACATGAATTATCTAGGACAGAATTGCAGTACAATTGAGGTTGGCAGGGATCTCTGATGGTCATCTGGTCCAATGCTTGCTGGGCCTCCCAGAACCAGTTGTCAGGGCCATGTCTGGGTGGCTTTTGAATATCCCCAAGGAAGGAGATTCCAGAAGTTCCCTGGGCTGTTGGTATCAGTGCTCAGTCACATTTTCTGCACCAGTGTCCCCCGATGTTGAAACCTCCTGTGTTTCAGTTTGTGCCCATTGTCTCTGGTCCTGTCACTGGGTACCACTGAAGACCCTGGATCCTCTTCTTTGCATGCTCCCTTCAGGGTTTTGTACATATTGATGAGATCCACTCTGAGCCTTCCCTTCTCTAGGCTAAACAGCTCTCCCAGCTCTCTCAGCCTCTCCTCATTGGAGAAATGTTCCAGTTGCTTAATCATCTCTGTGGTCCTTCAGTCAACAGATGTGATGGGAAGAGATAATTAAAGAGAGAAGGGTAACGCCCTGGATTTGAGTTGAACAAAAATGATCAGTCTAACAGTTTTTACAATTTAGACAAAATGTTTGAATGCATTATTTTTATGTGTAATTTAAAGGTATTCTTACAAGTGTTAAACCAATTATATTGTGCTTCACTGCAATGGGAGTTCACCTCCTTTCTTATGGATCTTTAGCTGTGAAGCTGCAGACCTATTTATTGCCTGGGCTGCTAATGCTTGACCTTAGCAAGAGAAACCTGCTTTTTATTAGATAAATTAACTTCTAGTTTTGTACAGTGGGTGTTTCAGAGTCTGTATGAAACTGGACTACCATCCTTCTCTCTAATCCTTTTCTTTCCCCCATCATGTGCCACTAAGAGTGTTGAGGGCAGCATATGATATGTAAGAGGTGTGGTAGCAGCCACCAGTGCCCCTTTGAACTTACTTACAGAGATTTTGTACAAGTGCAGAAAATTGATCAGAAAGTTTTCTAATTAATTTTCAAAGATTAGACATTGTCCTCTGATTTCTGACAAAGATGATATCTGTAATTCCAAAACTCACAGGAAAGACTAAGAACTGTAACTTCTGAAGTTTTACTTGGAGCAGACAATATACCCTTTTTATGAATTTCTGTAATTCTCTAGTAATTAAGTACAACAATCAGTCTAGACAACATACCATCCATGCAGACAGAAATCCAACTATGCAATTAAAAGAAATCCTAGCTTTATGTAGGCATTCAAATACATTTTTCCTTTGCTTTTGGTCATTTTGTCTGTGCTATACCACACAGGGGTCAATTACACTATCTGTCTATGAAATACCAAGAGTTGCTACATATTTATTTTGAAGTCTTTGGTCAGTACAAATAAAGATAAATGTCCTGGTTATCTGATTGGTTTTCATCCACAGTGCATGCCTTGGATCCCAAGACCCTTATTGTGGCTGGGACATGGTGATGAAGAAGTGCACAACGCTGGAAGAAAGTCTGAGCATGAGTCAATGGGAGCAAAGCATTACTGTGTGTCCAGTAAGTCCAAATGCATTCATTTGTCTCTTAAAACCTTTGATTCCCTGTGAATTTCATGAAAATGAGCTGGCATAAATTTTTCAAGCTCAGAAAACTGCATTTAATGCCATTTTTCTTAAGTTTTCCCATCAGATTTTATCAGAATACCAGTTTATTTTCTATTTCTTATCAAACTACTTATATGATAAAATTATTTAGAGTAATTCCAAAGGGTGGAGGTTTTTTACCTGTAATGTCTATTTTCCCACCTTGAAAACAAATGTTTTCTAAGATTAGTGATATTGACATACTTTTCCCTGCAGAATTTTTCTCCATTATGTGCTTTGAAAAAGTTTAGTCACTAATGGTATAATCTTTGATTTTAGGATTATTATTGCTAATATAAAAAGAGAAATAACATCTTTTAAAGTCCATGAATTGGAAGGCTGAATTCCATGAGTAAAGTCTCACCCACATAAATGACAGAGGGGATAATTAAAATAAATGTAGAGTTAATATTTACAGTGGCTTAACACTTCTCTTTAAAAACTTATTTTGAATAAATTCAATATAATATATAAAAGCACCAACAAAATTGATTTGATTCTCTCATTTTTTATGTTATTCTGGTGTTGTTTTAATATTCATTCTTGTCCCTTACTCCAAAGCACAGAAAAAGCAGGTTAAGAGGTATCTCTCTTGTGCTGTTAAGCTATTTCTTTTTTGTTTGTTTTTTTTTTTTGAGATTTTCACTGCTTTGTCCTTCTGCCCATGAACAGGGAGCCTTTCCAACTCAGTTCTGTTTTCATTCCTAGTAAGGACATCTTGATCTTGTCCCCACTCACCAGTGGGGCACATGCATCTATAAACTTCAGCTCAGAAGGCATTCGTGTTCTAATCTCCATGTGTTTACAAGCTCCCTTTAACATCTTGATGACACTTCTCTCTCCTAAGCTGGGCTTTCTTTAGTGAACTAGAGATGTGCAAAATCAGTATAAAGTTCTTCCAGCTTTGACTTGTGCTCTCCATGTGTTGCAGCTGCCTCATGGATACAAACACTGCACTAATTCTGAGGGCCTTGAAAACGTGCTCCTGTGTTCTGACCGTGTTTGACATGAAATAGCAATTTTTAAGATATTTTTTCAAATTTTTAAAACCTTTAAAAAATGTTTATGTCTTGTCCAGATATTTGCATCCGTCTTCTCACATAGAGGACTAATAAAATAGGCTTGTGTTGCATTCATCTGCATTAGCATTTGAGCTGAAATCAGGAGCAACTTTGGGGAAAATACTGTGATTACTGAAATGCTTTATTTTGTTGGTATTTACATGGGCAGTCAGCCTGCTGTGCTCAGTCTTTGAGTTGCAGCACTAGGCCTTATTTTCTTTTGTAGATACAGAACGAGAGGCCAAGGTGGAGTGGAGGGAGGAATCATTTAGAAAGCATAATTCCATTCTGTTCCCTTCTACTGGAAAAACAATTATTTACTATCATATGACATATACACAGGATATGGCAGTCCAGTTGAGGCAGGGGAGCACCTAAGGTTTGCTTAGAAATTCATCCATAGCTGAGACTTATCCTGCTAATCCAAGATTCAGAGACCTAGTGAACCTCCAAAGAAATTTTGTCCTTGAGCAGATTGAGCTTGCATAATATAAGGAAGATTTTAGAATTATCTATCTAAATTGGAATGAGTGGGTTTACCCCTTTACTGTTTCAAAGCCTTATACAGCGAGTAACACATAATTGAACAGATCGGAAAACTTCACAGAAATTTCCTTTAAAGTAACACTGTATTCTGACAAACTGCAATCAATTACAATTTTGCTTAGTGAGGCTTTCAAATATTTGTTTTTATAGCATTTTTATGTGCTGTGCTCACAGGATATGTGAGCCAAGATGTAATTAATTTAATTTTCCAGGCAACTGAGATATGTGCATCCTTAACATGTGCTACATAGATTCAAGACACTGTCACAAGCTGAACCTAACAGAATATTACAGAATATTCTCCCTCTTTTGGTCCCAATTGCTTCCAGTATCTTAATTGTTAGTAAAATTACTCTGATAATTTTTAACATTGTAGAAACTTTTTTTAGATTAATGAAAGACCAGTTTCTTCTAAAATTGGATCAGAGAGAAGTTGTTTATACAATAGTTTAGTCCAGAATAAAAGATGTGGCCAGTTTCCTTTGAAAAATTATTTCCTACAGAATTATTCCTATGGCTGAATACTTATGGGCATGTCATGGTAGAGGAGAGAGGTGAATAGGAGAGATAGATGAACATCTATGTTACCATCTCTGAACACTGAAGATCATTTTTGAAAGATGTGGTTATTTTGGTTATCTTGCTTTGATTTTATTCTCAATTTGATTTTTAGGTTATTGTTTCAGTTGGCATGAGTACAGCAATTGTGCATAAATATAGGCATTAATTAATGCTATGTCACATGTATCTACTTTGATCTTTTTCCAGTTGGTCATCTACCCCTATTATTTATCCAATAACTTTTATGGTAATAAAGGTTTGTTGTCTTTTTGAAATATTTTCCAGTGGGACGACTTGCAATCCATCACTTAAAAATATGCTGACATCATCTAAGAGCTTTACAAGGAAAAATAATTTAAAAAATGGTTTTGAGGATTTTGGGTTTGGTTTTTTGTTAGTTTGTTGTTTTTTTCTTAACAGAAGTATGCAACATGAAATGGCTTTATTTTTACAATTGTTCTCAGAGAAATTGTAGTATGGGATCTGAATTCATTAGCAGCTTCAGGAAATACTACAGATTCACTAAATTCCACAAAAAGTAATCTCAAACCAAAGATCTCATGACAGAATTAAAAGCTGTGACCTTTACTCAGAGTGCAGAGGCACAAAGCAGGAGGATGAGACTTGAGACAAAGATGGGTATTTGGAGGGCATTAGGAAGGAAGAAAGGTCTAAAGGTGTCTGCAGAAGGGAGAGGGTGACAAAACCAGGGTGGTAGAGAGGGAAAGCAGGGTGTAGCCTGTAGACAGTACAGCTGCATAGTCTGATTGACTGTGATTTTGCCCCTGAGGTGTCAGGTTGTGAAAGGTTAATGGGCACGGAATCCGCTGAGGGCTGCAAAGGCCCCTCATCAGGACATTTTGCTTTCCTGTAGCCATATGATGAAATTGTTTGATATCACTTCTGAAAGGGAGATACTCAGAGAGACAAAGCAGCTGAGTCATGGGGACCAGCAGAGACCCCAGTGGGATGATTTTTGCAGGAGCAAGGAAAGACTGAAGAAAGACAGTATGTCATTAATTTATCTGAGTTTAAACTTTCAGCTCTGTTTTATGTATACTTTCTCTTCCACCTGATGTATAATATTGTAACCATAGACAACTGTAGCTCTAGTTTATAATTGTAGATGCAACAATAAAGATGTTTTGAGGCAGCACAGAAACAGAAAGCAGTAAAAGCGTTTTCACATCCCTGACATTATTGGACTGGGGACCTAGAACTGTTAGTTTATGGACTATAAATATTTGTTAGACCAACAGTGTAAGAGATAATGAGTTTACTTGTCACTTAAAAGGAATTATTTCTTGTTGCCTTACAAAACCCAACAATGTAAACTCTACATGAGCAAAGGTTGGTGAGTTATTTTCAATAATAGCTGTCAGCAGGTTTTGAAACTATGAATTATGGTTATGTCAGTTGTAGCTGACAGAATATATGAATAACTGTTCTTGATCAAGTGATATTTATGAAAAATAAACTGTGGGAATTGTAATTAGTAGTGAAATTATGGTATCTTTTCCATAGTGGAAAGAATCAGACAACATCCAGTGTCAGTGGAAAACGTGCCTTATGTTGTAATTGAATCTCTTGTATCTTCTGAGTATTTGTGAAGGCTACACTACTCTCACCACTGCTAAAATACTAAAAATAGTAAAGGGAGATACCATTCCAGATCGGTTATGACAATCTACAACTGTAATTCCTGTTTCAATATATAAGCAAATATTAAAGTGTTATGTTCTTACACACTGGATGAAAAATGCATGACTGCAATGACACATATTTATTCTTACTAAGAGTGAATTTAAATGCTACTCAGCCTGCACTTGTTGATGCTGTTGTCTTGACTGAAAATTAACATGTGGCAGACAAAAGGCAAATCCCTTAATATTTAACTGAAAGGGTGGCCATCATTTCCATTTATGATCACCTTGCTAAAAGAATAATATGAAAGTCTGTCTTTGTTGGGAGCTGAATTCCCCATGTCCTGGCCCATTTTCTTTAGAAAAGCTCATTTTCTAGCTCATTTTATTTCAGCTGGACAATAAAGATTTCATATTAACTGCTTGATGGAAACATTCCAGTCAAGATGAGAATGGTCTGAAACTTCCAGCCAAAGGTGTTGAGAATTGAATTCTGTGGGAGAAAACTTTGTCATCATGTAGGGTTAGGTGCTGCTTTTCAGAGATGTTTCTAGGATTTATACATATAATTTCATCTAATGTTTAGAGACAGACATATTTAGAGCCGCATTTCGTCCTTATGAAATGGTACTGTGTGACATACGCTTCAAAATCATTTCAAAAAAAGACACTCATCGTGGAGATTTGAGTTTATCGCTCCAATTTTGTTACCCGGGACTATTACAGCATCACAGAATCACAGAATTGTTTCATTGGAAGGAAAGAGAAAATTCATCTAGTTTGAACCCCTCTGCCATGGGCAGGGACACCTTCCACTAGACCATGTTGCTTAAAGCCCCATCCAACCTGGCCTTGAATGCTTCCACCGTTTGGGCATCCACAGCCTCTCATGGGAAACCTGTTCCAGTGTCTCATCATCCTCAAAGAAAATTTCTTCTTCATTTCTTCCTTATTCTCTGCTGGCTCTTCCTCTTGGTCTTGGGTTTTACAGTCAGCATCCAGGTTCTATTTTCACTGGAAAATTTTAGGAAGTAGGGAATACTGTCATCAGGAGACAGTTGAGAGGTAGGCAAGCATGGTTGTGAAAGGTAACAGTTGTGATTACTGTAATTGCTGTGGTGGTGGCATCCAGTGGCTCAGATTGGTCAGAAGTTGTGGAAATTATGCATCTACATGAATTATAAGGGGAGATTGCTGTCTGGAAGATGTATCTCTCCAGTGGAGGCTTTTATTGTTGGTGGCTGAAGGCTAAACCTTCATGCACAGCAGGATAAAGAGGTTGTGTGAAGGAACTGTCAACCCTCAGGTAAGCTTTTCTGTTGTGTTTGTTTCTAGATGAGGAATCTGACAGTGGATGGACATTTTGGAACGTGGTCACAGTGGAAACCTTGCACCCACACTGACGGTGCCAGCGTCGGCTCCTGCCTCTGCAGGACACGTGTGTGTGACAGTCCTGCTCCGCAGTGTGGAGGATGGCTGTGTGAAGGACCAACCATGGAGATTGCCAATTGCTCCAGGTATGCAAGGCAATTTCAGGTTATATCATTTGTGCTTTAAAAGTTTTTAACGTAATCAGAATATGACCTGCCCTTTGAAATATCACCTGAAATCTACTGATCCTGTTGCTTGCATGAAAGGCCAAATGGGACATTAGAAAGTTGCTCTCAGACTTTGTTGGAAAGAGAATGAGTCAGAGACCAAAGAGTCGTTTCAAATACTATGTAGCAAGTAATGTTGTCCTCAGCTAATTTTAACAAAAGCTCTGGAATAAAAATAAAATCAATGTTAGATAATATCCAAAGTATTATACTTTTTCTCAGTTCTGTAATTCATACCACTTTCTTTTCTGGAAATTAGAATGATTTACTTTTTTGGAGGTTTCATATTGCCGTTGTAATCCCCTATTCTGCCTGGAAAAATGTTTTCATTGTATCTTTCAGTTGTATTCAGCAAGTTCTGTTATCAGTCTGTATAGGACTCCTTAGCCACTCTTTTGTCTTCTTCAGGCAGTTAACCACTCCTAGAGAAAATCAGTGTGAGCAAATAATTTCAAAGAGACTCAGAACATTATGTATTTGGAACTGCATCAGAAGTTCATGTTTAAAACATTATACACATACATTATATATACTTTAATTGCAAGATGAATCATATACTGGTGCATTCTGCTTATTTTCAGTGATTCCTTCTGCTTTTTGTCTTCTTTTTAACATCACAATCACATCATGATAGTGAATAAAACTGATTACATTTCTACACAAGGTAACTGCAAGCTCTGTAGGTGAAAATAGTCAATTCTAGGAAAATGGTTAAAAAAATAACAATATATTATATAACATCAGGTCAGGAGAATAATAGAAAAGAAAAGCATGATGTGAGATACTGAACAGTCAAACAGCTGTCAAGTTTAGATGGGAATTTGGAACGTGATTTGGGACTGGATTCACATTCTATGTTTGACATTATTACACTGCTGTTTTACTGTCTTACATCTTACTTCTGTTAACACTACTATATTAGTAAGGCACTATTTTAACTTTTGCTTTTATGATGAAACATCAAAAGCTCATTCTAGTTTAGTTTTATTTTTCTTTATTTCTGTTTGTGTTCTACCAGTACAAAACCTGCAAGCTAGGCATTTAAAGGTTTGCATAACAGCTGAAGTGCATAATGATTCTTTTGCCTAGGACAAGATATCTTGAAATTCCTTTTCAGATGTTTGGTCTATAATATTTTTTCTAGGGTTTATTGGGGAGGGCAGGAGTTCTTTCTAAAAGTTCACAAATGTGAGGTACAGTGTGTGAACTCTCTTAGCTTTTTTTTTACATTACAGGCAAGATATTGACATCTTATCAGAGTAACCTGTTGAAATTGAGAACTAATGCATTTTAGCACTTACTTTAGTGTCGTAGAGTCATTTAGGCTGGAAAAGATGCTTAAGATTGAGTCCAGCTGTTAATAAGCATTGCCTAGTCCACCACTAAACCATGTACCCAAGCACTATATTCATAGTCTTTTAACACCTCCAGGAATGGTGACTCCACCAGTTCCCTGGACAGCCTGCTCCAATGCTTGACAACCCTTTTGGTGAAGGAATTTTTCCTAGTATCCAATCTAAATGTCTCCTGACACAACATGATGCCATTTCTTCTCCTTCTGTCACTAGTTAAAACCAAGAGATCAATGCCTAGGAGAAGAAACCAACTCCCACCTCATTAGGGTCTCCTTTCAGGTAGTTGTAGAGTGCAATATGGTGTCTTCTGAGCCTCCTTTTCCTCCAAGCTTTAATCACTTTCCTTTCAGACAAAGTAGCAAAATTTGACATTTTCATCTCCCTGAAAACCATATGTAATTAGAAGTTATTTTCAGAACACTGATACAGGGGTTTGCATATGTAATTTACCCAGAACAAAGTGATCGAAAGCAAAATATCTTCACATCTTTGAAATTCTTGTGCAAGGAGGTAATTTTAGCAGCTGCTGATTACAAAACATGGAATATGGAATATCAGAGCACCTTTATTTCGGTTCAGTATTCTTGAGGAAATGGAACACGATGCAGTATTAATGACTTCTACAGCAATATTAATAGGCCAGATTCCGCTGTCAGTCACACCTAATCAGCCATTCGCTATGTATAACAGATGACAGAGCCTGAGCTTTTTATTCTACCAGAAATGGAGGCTGGACACCATGGACTTCTTGGTCACCTTGTAGCACCACTTGTGGAATAGGCTTTCAAGTTCGTCAGCGTTCCTGCAGCAATCCAACCCCTCGACATGGAGGACGTGTCTGTGTGGGACAGAATCGTGAGGAGAGGTGAGTTTTCTATTTTCTATTTTTTCTATTGCCTCTTTCAATTTTTTCTGTTGTATTCCACAGGACGTTTTCTCCTTTATTTGCCTTGGTTTTGCCTTCCCTTTCCTTTCACTCTCTAACTTCACTGCTGTACAGTACAGTGTTCCCATTAACGAGGCTGTGGGTCTGCAGCAGATCTTTCATCTTTTGCCTAGCTTCATCCCTCCTGAGCCACCCAGGAGCTCCTGGTAGTGCCAGAGAATTGTGCTGAAGCAATGTGCTGCTGTCCCTTGAGACCCTGAAAATTGATTCTCCTTGAAAATTGATTGCTCTGTGTTTGAATTGTAACTCACCCAGCCTCAAGACCTGGAATTCAGAGCAAAATATAATAAGGTCACAGCGCTATGTTACTGATGCTGTGAGTTCATTTTTTCTGTTGTAAATTAATTAAGCATTTCTATAACATGAGAGGAAGTTTCAAGGGCTTTGTTTTCAATTCAGTAAATATAATACACTTTGAACTCAAATATCTTTAGTAAAGTTTCAAGCCTGGTGGGTTTTTTTAATTGTATATATTTTTCAACCCCCAAGCAGATCAAGTTAGCTCAGATTTTGATTTCACCATGTTCTGTTTTGGCACTAGACTAAGTAATTTGTCACTAGCTCAGAATGTCAAGTTCATGCCTTTCATTCCATTTTACATGCAATCTAATTGCATCTCTAATTTACATGCACCCTACATGCATCTCTAATTTTTGTGTTTGCAGATTTAACAGGGATTAAATAATTTTTTAAGTCAGGCTAGAATATATTCGGATAAACTAGAACTCTTATATGCATTATGTTGTTTCCAGAGGCACACCAGAAAGCTAGATAGCAGGAGACTAGCACTGGTGTGAGAATTTGGAGTCCTGCAGCCATCCCTTCCAAGAGATGTATGCAGATACGTTTCCTCCCAATCTGCACTTACAGCTTCCTTCAGTGTTTCCGTATGGATGATGTAGTATCCTATATTGCTGTTGAATGTAAACTAAATTCAGTAACCTTTAGGAAGTGTTTCAGTGAGGCATTTAATTAAACACCAACTCTGGCATTTCTTCAGATTAAGAGATTCATTGAAGCAAGGTTGCATCACACATTTATGTATTAACGGATCACCAGGGACCTGGTCTTTCTAACTCTTAAATGTAAAGGATCAGCATCACAGAACATGTGATGCAGAGGAGAGGATTTTGTTATTTTGTAAATTGCTTTCTGAAAATAGGTTGCCCAACCAAAAAGCCATCACCATCAAACATAGATTGTATCTGCTGTTATTTAGCTCTGTCCCAGCATGAATAACAGTTATTGATTTTCCTGAACTGAGAGGTCAGTCCAGGGCAGGACACAACAAGACAAAACACAGAAAAAAAAAAATTTAGTTTGGAGACACTTTAAGGTGATGGATTATAGATGGTAATAGTAATTGTTCATTTTAGTTTACCATGGAATAAAGTCTGTTAAGAAGTTTCACAGAAATAAAGAAAACCATGATAAATACTTTCTTAATTAAGACCATTAAGACAATGGGTGCACTATGAAAGCAGTTACAAACAGGAAAGTGACTTATGATGAGTTGACATAATAGCAGCACAGAAGGATTGAATTTTGGTATGCAACAGTTCTGAAGGAACAATAAGCATATGTTGCTTTGCTTTTGTAGCCTGCAGGTTAATTGTCCTTTCTATCTTCATCCAGTTCAGCAGCAATCTGGGATGACTGTGCCTGTGAGTTTACTGCAGGATGCCTTTTTCTCTCAGAGTTTTTCTGTCACTGTTTACTGCTGCTTTGAAAGACCCTTCACACCCTGCACCTTTCTCACAGCTTGCTCACAGCTGACCTTCCTGCCTCTGCCTTGGTTTTGTTTGTTGTCCGTGTTATGTCCTGATACTTTTAAATATTTTTTTAAGCGCTTTTCATTTTTTTTCAGAGGGTGTGTTAAGTTAGGAAATTTTGTCAAATAATTTGTAAAGCAGCTAGAGGAATGAGGCATCAGTTATTTGCCAGGATTTTTGTCAGTGTTAAGCCAAGTACTTGGATAAATCTTTTCAGAGCTGTAAAAAGCAGAAAGTCCTGGGATAATTGCCAGCCAGGGCTCATCCCATCACCCGCAGCAGGGGAGCAGGGCTAACCTGGAGATTGTGACCAGATCCAACTAAGAGTCTAGATTCTAGATGACATCATGGCAATGAGAGAAGTCTGAAGGCCAGGTAGGAAGCTAAACCACAGGCTGGGGTTAGGATCAGGTTAAATAGAGCTCCTTGGCCCATTGGTGTGGCTGGAGGACCCAGGGGAAGCTGGTTGGGGCCATTAGAGTTTTATGAGTGTCCTCATGGCTCTGCCAGCTTGTGGAGAGTTTTGAGCTGTGAGGGCAATGGAGTACCAGCATTTACAATAGTCTTATTTCACTGTTTCACTGAGTGACATCAGCACCAAATGGAAACAGTTCCTTTGAGCCCATTACATTTAGGCAGGCTGAACAAATATGACATGTGCATAACTCCTGAGAATCATTTACTGGTTTTGTATCCAAAGTGCCAAGAAGCAACTTCTCAGATTTTCTCATTTAAATCAACCAATATATATAGGCTTATAAATAGCCTAGCAGTTTACTTTTTTAATGACCCAGCTCTTATGTGAAATTAATATATGTTTAATATTAGTAAAAATTTGAATTAGTTGGTTTACACATAGAGTGTATTTGTCTTTGTAAATGTGCATACTCTAATCACCTTCATATGTTCAGGGTATAAATATAGGATTCAGTTTCCACAGCTATCTATGTGCCAAACTTTGAAACAGCTTTTTAACAAACAGTGGTTTCAGTAGAAATCCAGTACATAACTCCATAGAAAGCAAACACAAAAGAGGCAGCCTATATCTGAGGTAAATTTACCTCCAGATGTGAATGCATATTCAGCTTGAGAGTATTTGTTCATGTGTTAAGAGCTAAATGTTTGTCTGAGATATATTTGTTTTACCTCATGAAAGCCATGATCCCGTCATGGCTAACGTATCAGGCAGCTCTGTGCTTCCTGGCCATTCCCTTGAAATCAATGGCAATATTTGCCAATTTAAAGCCTTGAAGATAGGTTAAACTGTTTCATGCTCTGCTACTAAAGGGGTGTGTGGGAAGAGGGGGGGAAAGCATTTGAGAGATAGCAGCAAATACTCATATTACAAAGCAAACTCTCCTTATAGAAGAAGTAGGTCAAAAGTGCAGCTAATGTGCATTTAGACAGAATATGGAGAGGGAGTAAAAATAACATTGTAACAAAATTTGCTATCAGATAATAATTTTATAGCTGAGACTCCAGATGGAAGACATCCTGAAGAATTCCTTAGGGTCTTAATATTTCTGATTTTTCCTGTTTAAGAAATATTTACTGAAGCTGCTGGAAATTCTGTAGATCTTAGAGTCTATAGTATCCTGTCTTGACATTATCATGGAGTGAGAATATTTGTCCTTTCTGTGGAAGATGCTGTAGATATGGCCTCATTAAGTCCACTGGTCCCCCTCCTCTCTGCAGAAATGAGGGACATTAAAATGAGAATCACTTGCTTTCAGTGGATGCACTTATCTTTTATTACACAAGAAAGAATAGAAAGAAAAAAAGCCCTGGCAATTAGAAAAGTAAATTGGCTGCAGACAAGGAACAAATGTTTGAAAGCCCTGGATATTTTGGGGTGTATAAAACGATTAGAAGCAGTACATATTGTCACATTATGTTGTACACTGTTCTCAGCAAACATTCATCTTTTGGTCTTGTTTCCATGAGAAGGAGGAACTGCTGAGAGTCAAGTGCCTGCTCTGTGTAGCTCTGCTTGTTTCTGAGCAGTGTGAACAAGAGCAGTCCACTTCAGCAGAGCAGCTTAAACACCACAAGGCTTTAGGCTTGCTTGCACTCCCACAGATGCCTTGTCTGCTGGGAAGCGTCTGTTCCCACCCTCCTTGCTTTCTCTGCTCCCTCCTCTTCCACAGAAGCCCCTGGGGCCACACATCACCTTACCCAGTCTCTTGGATGGGTATTTCTGTCAGTGTAACAATCTCAGTGCAGCTGCCTTCAACTGAAGGAATCTGGCATTCCCATCAGCCTTGGTGTAGTCTGTGCATCCCAATAAATCACCAGCTGGTAATCACAACTACCCACCACAGAGCAGTGGAAGGGGCAGACAGGGAGGAAGGTTAGCTTGCTTTTCTTAAATACACAGTAATATAACATAGTTCAAAATTAAGAAGTATTTCTTTAAATAACATCTCTCTGTGGAATAAAAAAAGGGCATATTTGTAACTGGCATGCTGTTAGCCTGTGGTACTCAGTGCTGGATAGCTGGAAATAAATTGAATAAATTGATGTCTTAGTAAAGGCTGAGATCTTTATAGAAACAAGAATAGTAATGCCAGTTGCACTGAAATTGAAGGTGTAAAGTTTGCTGTAGGCACTAATAGTTGTGAACCCAGCTGGACAGGGGATGTTCACCCTTCCCCCAGTATGACAATTCCTTTATTAGGGCATTTGAACTGGCGTTCACTTCAAGGGAAATGTGAAGGGTCACTGTACAAAACCCACATTTCTCTAGGCTGTTCTCCATTCTGACCTCACTGCAGTTAGGTTAGGGGAGAGGGCAGTGGTTTCACAGATTCAAGTTTCTCCCATTGCTTGTTTTGTTGAATTACTGTAAAACGTTAGCCCTGTGGGTCCTGAGAACAAAATTAAGAGGGGAAGAAAGAGCAAAAGGGAAAAAGGGTTGCTGAGTGACTTGAAATGCAGCCAAGAACAGATATAATGAAACTTGGCTTAAAGCCCCATTCTGTAGCACAGCTCTCAAAGATCAATTGCAGGGATGTCTCTAGCTGTGAAAACATACCTGATGTTTTCAGAGGCTGGCTGGCTGAAATGAAAATAAGATTCTACTTGTATGCTGTGTTGCTTTTTGGTTTGTTTTAATTTTTTTTTTGTTTTGCTGGAAAAAAAGGAAAAATTCTGGCCTTGACTTTTTTTTTAAAAAAACCCTGTTTCCTAAATTGAAGTAGTTTGCGTAGAGATTTTAGGGAATTTTTTTTCATCTGCATCTTTAATTAGTGTTGGATAACAGAACTGCCAGCCCTTTGAAGTGCTTACTGTGAAGGGTCACTGTTATTAGGTTTCTTTTCTGTCTCCTGCTTAAGTGAGAGGGTGGGAGGTCAGGCACATAGACACTCAAAGAGCCACTGCACAGTGGCATGACTGTCCTCAAAGTTAGATCTTTCATACCTAACTTCAGGGGTTCACAAGTGTAAATGTTTATGTGTGAGTCAGGTGTCTGAACTTCCGCTGTGGTCTCTAGAAATTTAGTCAATACAGGCTGTGGAGAACAGTAACTTGTGTCCTTCTGCTGTATATTCCTTAATTTCTTCAAATCAATCATTCTTGTCTCCTAGGTTTGTATTGACAAGATTTCCGTTGCCTGTAATGACCTGTCTGTCTCCCCTGTAGCATTTATACTCAATGAAAATCAATCTGTACATTGAGGGGTGTATTTATATGACCTTTGCTTTAGGGTGACATAAATCATATTTTTAACAGGGCTCTTTTTTTCCATGAGTTGTTGCTCATGTTAGATGAATGCTTCATTTTTAGATAGCTGCACTGTACATGCCTTTATTTTAAGGCAAGTTCCTTAATTTTACTTTTTCATGGCTGAATATTGGTAATTCTCAGCTTCATTACAGACTTGCTTTAGCCTCTGCGTGTGTCCCAAATTAACTTAACACATCTCCATAAAGAACTGAAATTATGCAAAGTATGTACTAATTTGCCTAAATAAATACTGATGTTACATCTATATTTTATTGACTACACGTTCTCAACAAATGATCACAGAGGGAAACCATCACACATATTCATGTAAATGACTGCATGCAACAAAGGATGTGTGCAGTTGGAGTTCTAGGGGAAGAATATTCAGGCACAGAACATTCTTATGTATCTTTAATGATGGCATAATGTGAACTGTAATGTGTGTACCCAAATCACTCACTGAAGAATTCTGACACCAGATTCATAAATATTGAGGGTTTGAGCATTTTTCCTCCGTTTCCAGAGGAAAGGTCAATACAAGCTGTGAATAATTTTCCTAACTCCATAGAAGGAGAAAAATAAATGTCACTCCCCTATTAACCCCACTCCCAATCTTTAAATTTTGATGGAGTTGTCCAGACCCAGGGACAAAGTTTGAATTTTATGGTCCAGCATATGCAATAAATCTACTTTTGTATGTTACTTACACCAACAACATTATTTTTTTTCCCCTCCCTGGAGTTCCAAATGTTCAAATTCCTTGATAATGAAAAATTAGAGCTTGCAGATATTGGGGATTTCTGAAAACAAACAAAGAAACTGTTGTGGTTATTCTTGTTGAAAATGACAACTGTTCTTACTGTCATTTCTCTTTTTGTAGAAATGAATAACTGGAGTATGAGAGTCAGTTTTCATAGTACAAGAGTGTCAAGAGATGAAAACTTGTTAGAAAGGCAAAAAGACATTGGATTTTGGATGAATGATGTAAAACCAGAGGAAATACTGTAGCAGATTGATATGTTCATTCAGGGCAGTCAGTACTGGAACAAGAGCTGCACAGGTGCATCATAAAATATAAGAGAATTTCTTTGGGGTTGTCTGTTTATGGACTATGCTGTGTCTTTGCTTTATCTAAGCAACAACTTGGTCTCTTAGAGAGAGAGCCCTAGTCACACTTGGTGATGGCCCAAATCCTTTGGACCTGTGTAGAGGTTCCTTGAAAAGCACCATATGCTATGGCTAGAATCATTGGATGGCACACTCAAAAAATCAGGAGTCTAAGGTTTCTACAAAAGTTAAAAAAACTCAGCTGAAGCCAGGACCTTCATACATATCTGAATGTCTTATTACAATAATGACAACTCAATAGTGCTTCTCTCAAGAACCTACTAGGCCTCTGAATCAGTTTGCAGCCTACTGGAAAATCCTTCAAAGATTATAGAAGCTAAAAATACCCTTTAAAAGATAAAGTAATAATGTTATTTTAAAAGTACACTCCTTTATGTCTAGAATCAATTTTTTAGCTTTTCTTTTGCCATAGAAACAGAGATGCTGTGAAAAGCAAAAAGCAGGTGTAGCTATCTGAAGACAAGAGAGATGGATCCTAATCATTTCTTAGCTGAAGACTGGTAAAAGAATGCCTGCATGAATGTTTGCCTTCTGTTTGGTTGACTGCTCCAGAGAGATAGCCACAACTGGTTTTAATAAAGTAGTTTGCAGTCTTGCTTACGTGACTGCAGTACAATCGCACGGTTGCGTTGCATGGGTTGTATAAAGTCACTGAGTAAAGCAAACAAATGCTCCACCCACACAACTGCAACCTAAAAAATAAACCACTCAAATGTTGAAACTCTCTGTGCAGTGTAACAACTGTTAGTGCAATGCTTAATGAGTAGGGAGAGGTCCTTTGTATAAAATATTTCCCTGTGCAAATATCTGTCTGAATTATGCAAATGAGGCAGCTTTTGGTGAAAGTCTTGTCTTGAAAATAAATGGATTCTTTGCCTCCTTATTTCTCTTCTCACAGGTACTGCAATGAGCATTTGTTGTGCCCCCCTCATGTGTTTTGGACAGGCTGGGGGCCGTGGGAGCGCTGCACGGCTCAGTGTGGAGGAGGGATCCAGGCACGGCGCAGGACGTGTGAAAACGGTCCTGACTGTCCTGGCTGCAGCGTGGTAAGCAATTTTCAGCTTTCTCTTCATCAAATATCTGTGGCCACTTGCCATGGATGTCTCTATGCCATAGAATCATAAAATTATTTCAGTTTGAAAGGACCTCTAAGGTTACCAAGTCCAGCCTTTAACTCAACTCTGCCAACTGCTCCATATTCCCAGGAACTTCATCTACATATGTTCTAAATACCTCCAGGGATGCTGACTCTGCAGTGCTCTGGGCAGTTTGTTCCAATGCTTTACAACCCTTTCAGTACAGAAATGTTTCCTAATATCCAGTCTAAACCTCCTCTGGCAAAATTTGAAGTCATTTCCACCTGTCCTAACACTAATGCTTTATGCCCATAAAGCATCTATGTATGTCTATAAGCTCTACCCCTAACATGAGTAGTCACCAGGATGCTTTTGTCTCTCTGTTGCTTGTGTGTGCTGAAAACCACACAATGTTTCAATCAGAAATAAATATATTTGGCTTTTTTCACAATATCATCTAGAGTATAAGCTTCTTGAGGTGAGGTTGGTGCAGATGTAGATCTGTCCTTGCAGGTTTATGGTGGGTTTTTTTATTTTTATCACCAGAGTGCATAGGAACCCTACTATGAGGCCAGGATTCCAGTGTACCATGCTCTGTACAGTAGATAAAAAGCTAAATTTCACATTTAAATACATAAGGAGCCAATCAGTGAATACATGGAAGCACCAGGAAAGTGCTGAGGTGAGACTGGGTAGCAATAGTGATCTTGACACAGCAGCAGACTGGCAGCTGTCAGGCTTTGAAGCTACAGTGGGATGATTTGAATGAGTAGAAGTGCTTTATACTCATTAAAAAACCCCAATTTATTAAGAGAAACATATGGGAAAACATGTAGGGGATTTTTCTTATATCTGAACAAATATAGGTGGTATGCAAAGAGGTAGAAGAAAATATTTTTTTTTCTTTTCACAATTAAACCAATTTTTACATGTCTTAATTTCAGAGAGGCATAATTCTGGGGTTTGTCATAATCTGTGGTCTGTTTGTCAGATTGGCAGAAATTCAGTACTGAAGAAAGAATAATTTATTACCTTTTTCTAATTTGGAGATTTTGTGAATTTTCCCAGGATTTGTTCTCTTTTAAAAATTTATTCTGGTGGTAGAATTCCATTTTCAGTAGATTAAAAACATCCAACAGGCTTCTTCTTTTATTTCAGTTGAACTTTAAGAATTATCCTAATAACCTAGAATTCTATCTAGTTTTCCAAAATATTTGTCTCTGATGGTAGACAAAAAAGCAGACATATGATCTAGATCTATTGTTAAACCTTCCTTACTAGCACCCAAAAGGGCACAATATGAAAGTTTTCTGTCATTTGTTCCTATTTATCCTATGCTAATGTTTGTGAAATACAGCAGTATTTTATTTTGCAGAGAATCTTCCCATGGTCTTAAATCAAAAATATGTGGCTGTAATTTTCTTGGAAAGCTCCATGAGGAAAGTAGGAAAACCTTTAGTGTAAAAATTTATTATTATAACTGATTTGCGTTAATGGTGTCGGGGTTTGTAATTTATTAACAATCTTAGCATATACTCTGCTGCATCACAGAATAGTTACCAGTTTAGCTATGGAAATGTTCTGGACATTTTTAATTAATTAGAAAATTAATGTGTTAATCATTTCAAGCTTTGCAGTACCATAGTTGTCTTGCTAAAACAGGCACCAATGGAAACCCATCCAGTGTAGAAATCCTCTATAAACCCTGGTGTTCTTGCAAGACAAAGGACTGTGGTATAAAGTCTCTGTTCTCTTTAAGTTTCACTGAATTTGAACCTTTGAGTTACCTGTCTTGACTCAGAGGCTTTGTAGCCGTAGCAAGGCCTTGTCACTAAGGAGAAAAAAGTACTTTATTTCTTCTCAGAATTTGTGAGAAAATGCAATCATAAATAGTTTTATGCCTTCTTTTAATTTTTGAATGGATTCAATATTTATGTTAACAAAGTCTTATGAATAGGGAGCACAAATATGAAACTTATTTGTTGGATGTTCTTCTGCTTCAACGAAATTTGTATTCTTATTTTAGTAGGTATGTATCATTCCAAACAGTTGAAATTATGGATTTTTACCATAGTAAATAAAGGAGAAGATAATTTGTCTTCTTACTACTATTTTCCGTTCTTTACTGTTTATATTGGTACTCAGCTTAGGTTGTACAAGATATTTAGTGAATTTAGTTTATTTCAAAATACTTTTATCATGACTATCCCTGAGTACTCGAGAAGCTAAAAAATCTGAGGAAGTGCTGCAGTGAAAGTGGTAGTAATCTATGCTATCTACTCTTTGTTTTGTCTGGAGTAAAAGATGTTATGAGCCAAGCATTTACCAGGCATTAAAGACATAGTTGGGAGTAGACTCAGAGACTTAAAATACCTGGTCCTCTCAACCATCATATGATGGCTTTAAACTATGAAGGGACTCTGCAGGTTTCTGGTTTTCCTTCTTCAGAGAGGATGAACTCTGTGAAACCTTCCCAACATTTGAGCAGAAGGAGTTGCAGCTGAATAGCTCAGTGTCTGTGGCCTGTGAAGAGGAGAAAAGAAAAGAGTAGAGAAGAGAGAAAAATGGGTGGAGAACATATTATTTAAGAAGAGAGTAACTGTGTTAGGCTTCATTTCATCTTGAAATGAAAAGAAATTTTTGATGCATCAAGGGTGTAGGATGGACTAAATGCTGTCTTGGGACCCCTTTCAACTGTGCCAATTCTTTGTTTTTAGAACCGTTTTTCAATAGGGAATCGTGGGAGAAAAGCAACAACTGTTTTTATAAGACTTAAGAAAAGAAGTCTTACAGTATGCTTGGCAGCAGTATCAGGGGACCACATTTAATTTCCTAGGAGAACCTGCCTCTTCTGTTTTCCAGTCTGCAACCCGGCTGTGACACTGCAGTATAGCCAATCCTAATCTATTTTTCTGTCCTTATTTTGCAGCTTTTACCGTATTAATGGCTATTGTCTGTGCCCACCTAATGATTTATACCAGATAATTTTTAATGAACAGTGTTTCTTTCTTTTAGTTTGATTGTATTGCTCCTAGGCTGCAATATCACAGCAGGCAGCTACTGCCTGTGTTTGTCTTTTTGCATGTTTCTCATCAATTGGTTCCTTGACTTTATCTGCCTTACAGCAGATATCAGCCAAGCCACTTGAATATTTTTTATCAGGAGTCAGTAGAGTTCCCTACCGTTATTTCCAACTTATTTTATAAAATAGTAATGATAAATCTTTTGATGCATATAAATATTCCTCAGAGAGAAAACCATCATGATATCTTAAAGATGCATCTCTGGCTGAAGTGCACTCAATACATGAAAATGAATGGCCAGAGACTTAGGACTGAAGGCATTTTCTCTGAATATAGAAAACCATAAATCAATATGATACAGGAGAATTAGACCACAGAGACTCATAAAGGGCAAAAGGATGAAGTTCAAAATCAAAATCTGGAGTCATAAGGACCTGTTAAAGTCTTTAAGTTAATCAAAGCTACTAAAGAGCACTTAAAATTGTCTAATAAGAGATAGAACCATCACAACCAAATTTAAGAGCAGCTAAAACCTGGCAATAGAAAGCTTAAGTGGATCACAAAACAGGTATTAATGCTGTGTATGCAGGTGATACAGGCACTAGAGAAGGAAGTGTGGAATTCTCTGGACTGTGCTAATGTGGCTCAGAGGACAAACATCTTCAGATTTTACAGCGTACTCAGATAAGCTGCACGTTTCCTTCAGAAAATGCTTCCTTTTCCCCTGAGAAGCATAATCTCACTTGAATTTGCCTCAGGCCAGTAATAAAAGAATAACTTCTTTAAAGAATTCTGAATAGAACAAGGAATTTAGTTTGAGGCTCAAGTTGGGTGACATTCTTTATATGTATATTTGTCTGTGTTCTCATTTCAGTCATGACAATATATACATTAATTTTAGATTTTGTACTGGTAGACTGGTAAAGGGTAAATACTTTCCACATACCAGAACAAAGCGTGCTGTGTTTTGATGTGGAATAAAAAATAAACAAATAAACAAACAAAAAGTGAAATTTTTTTTGTTAGAAAATAGTAGCTATTTCTGTATTTTTGTTTAAAATATTAGTATTATTGTTTCAGTGTTCTGGAATTTTCTGAACACAAAACTTTTCAGAAAATCTATTTGTATTCTAGAGTTTTTGTAATGAAACAGGATTAAAAAAAAAAAAAAAGGAGTCAGAATTCTTTTCTTTCATCAATTTTTAAAAGAGAATTTGAAGATGGCAGGTTTTCAGAAGTACATTATCCATCCAAAAGAAGTCTGCTTTTTTTTACTTGCCATCTCACAAAACAAGTTTGAAATTTCTAGTCCAGAAAGGTGACCAGAAAATAACATTGTTATTATGCCTTTTCTTTCATAGTTCTTTTTTAACTTTCCATTTGACTTAAGAAAAATAATCTATTGCAAAACCAGAAAACAATCTCACAAGCAGGATGTATAAGAAATTGTACTATTTACATGATGTTTGCCTACTTTATGCTCATTTCCTTTTCCCATCCTTTTCTATTGTGTAATGCAAACTCCATTGGGTATTAACTGGTATTTTATGTTTTAAAAGTTTAACAAAGTAGATCCTCTCTTCTTTTGATGCTGCACATGCTACTGCAATTGTAAGCAGTAACAAGTTACTTAGAGAGGATAAAACCAAAAAAATCGAAATTATAAGAAATATTTTCAGAAAATGCAAAAAATATTGTGATCAATGGTATATCTGCTTGTCTTGGTCAGTAAAGTGAGTTATCAGCATGGCATCCATGGTCAAGGTACATGTGAAATATAAACTGATTGAACTGATGTGCATATATTTTCAAATGTGAGCTGTTTAAGGTGGTATTTGGGCACACATTCAGTGATCACTTTGCTGTTTCATTTATTTAATTTTGAAAAAGAGGCTAAACTGTTAGGTGTTTGCTTTCTTGCTTAAATTAGAATAGTGTGAAGCATCTCATTTTTGAGAAATTTAATTTTTAAAGTAATTTAAAGCTGTGAAATACATTTTAGCTGCTGGGAAACTCTCTCTACTTCAAACCATTCAGTTCAACCTGTGACAATTGACTCTGACCACAGTCCTGTTCCGAGATTCCTGTAACAAGCACTTTCAGGGACTTCCAGCTCATGTAAAATAACTTCTTTTGTGGACCAATGCCATCTGATTTGTAATCTCTTTCATATCTAATTATAAGGGTTTCCCAAAGCGAGTGTTCTCACATTCAAGAACTTTGTGTTGGGTATATGTGTATCTATCGTACAGATGATGTTTGATTCAGAAGTCCAAATCTTGTTTTAAAAAGATAGGAAACAGATTTTAGTGTAACTGTGCATAAGCTTTCTCAAGGCTTTGGGTGCAGGCAACAGCCAGTGTGTGCCTCAGGGTCAAGTGACAGCCAAGTGCCTTCATCCTGTTAGGGAGTTGTACTGATCAGAGACGGGAGGCCAGATTTCCTCCAGCCAGAATTTGCCCCAAGAGTGTCCTGCCTCAGGTGCCACCATTTGTTGCAGTTTTCAGTGGTTCTTCTGCTGTAGATGTAATTTTCACTATTGTAATTTAGATGTAATACTGTAACCCCAGCTCTGTGTTTGAGTTGTGGGCACTGCTGTCCCTGATAGCCATAGAAAGCTGGAGTACCTGGGAACCTCTTCATTCTGTGCCCAGCAGGCACAGTGCTGGGCTCAAGGTTAAGAGAGAAGCTCTCAATGTGAATGAAAAAGGAGAAAGATAGGAAGAAAGAAGCTTGGGTGCCAAAGTTTTGTGCTGCACTAGTTTTAAACTGAATTAATGAGTGAAATTGAAACTGGAGGATATTTCCTAAAGACTTGTGCTTCATGGAGCATGAGTGTTTTTGTCATTGCTGTGGACATAGAAGATTCAGTTATCTCTGGAAAGTAATCCATAACTGTCATTGAAGACTAAAAACCAGAACAAAAATGTAGATGGCATAGTTTTAGCTTAATTTTGTGAAGTAATAGGACTTACAGGATCATGTTGTGGTCTGTCAGGTATTCTTGCTCTTCTACTCATAAGTAAGGCACCCACCCCCCATTACACGTACATTTGATTGGAGGGTGGTCTTAGATGACAACATGGAATTGGGACAAGTTGCAGGAAATACAGTGACCCAGTAGAGGAAAAAAACCTAAATTAGTTTCTACATTGACAGACAGATTTGCAGCTGAGTCCAGTGCTTGGTCCAAGTGGTGTCAGGTGCTGGCCCATGAGTGTACATATCAGCACACGTGTTGTTTGGCACTAGACACTGCATCTCTTTTAATTTTTAGCAGTTGGACTGCTAAATCCTACAGGCAGGAGATATGGGAAAGGGAAATAAGGGAGGATTAAATGGATCAACTTAAAAGACTTGAAATATAAACTTATAGGAAATCAGGCTTCATTAGTTCCAGTGCTTGTGGATCTATTTTTTTATTTTTGTATGGGTTGTGTAGCTTTATTTGATACATAAGTAGTATTTCCATTAAATCAGAATTGACATAAAAAGGGAGAGCTGTAAAAAAATAAAAAAAAAAATTAAAAAAAAAGAAAAAGGTCTGTCCTGGAGTATCCTGGAGCTCTTGGAACAACAAAACTGTATTTAATATAGGGTGTTTTTTCTTATGATTTGTTTGGGTTTTTTTAAAAGTAAAAATAGTAAACCTCTAACCAAATTTAAGGCAAATAAAAACTCAGTTGAGGTAAAGACAGACTGCTTCACCTGATCTCTGATTTTCAAGCTGCTGAACAACTCCAGGGTAAAACATAATTCTGATGTAAATGGAAAGTGCTGTGCAGTCCCTTAGGATATTACTAATATAAACCACCTCATATCTTTCTGACATTGTTCTTCAAGAAGGTAAAAAGGGTTTCTGACAACCAAAATGGAGCAACTTCAAAGTAAATGATATTAAATTCATGATAGAGGGGTTACACTGAGTTGTTATTATTAGTTATATTAGTTTATATCTCTCTGTTTCATCAATGTTAGCTTTATCCATCCTTATCCACTGGACATAATAATGGTATGTCCTAGAAGGAGAAACATCAGATTATTGGGAGGTTACTCTAGATCTCCTAAAGGAATACATTTAGACAGGTTTTACTTTTAAGTGCTTTTAGTCATTTTGGAGGAAAAATTTGGATTATGTTTTCTAGTGACCTGAACTTTTGGGGCATCATCGATACAAAAGTTGATTTGCATGTCATATTGGAGGCACTAGAGGTCTTTGAGGGCTGCAGTAACAGAAATGAAGGGTTTTGTATCATAATTGCAGTCATGAACTTAGCAGCAGCTCCTGCTTTCACCTTGAAACACAGTGAGGAGCAGGACAGGAGAATGAGCCTGGTGTGTGTGTGTGAGTTGTTTATGATTCCAGCTATAAGCCAGAATGTTTGTGCAGTGGTGAAAAAATTTAGATTCAGTTATAGCATTTAGGAAGTTTCAGCAAGGTATTCCCATTGGAGACATAAAAGGTAGGGATTCATGTATAAACTAATCTCAGAAGAGATGATTGTAGCAGTCTGGACTGAAGCCGGATGATTCACAGTTTTTGTTTCACGTCCCCCGATAATGTGATTTCTCCAACACTGCTGTTATCTTCAAAGCTGAGCTTATTTTGAAGCTGAATTTATCTGACAGCTTTGTGTCAATGACTCAAGTCATGAAAGCTCATTATGATTTCATCTACAGTTTTTCAAAGTCTCTTCCATTGCAAAGATATGTCTTTGTTAAGTATGGAGAAACCTTAATTTTACTGCAGTCAGTTCGGTAGCAACCTTCATTGTACAGTTGCCATGAAAATGGGAAAAAAGGGTGCCTGAAACATAACATTGGAAATTACCTCAGAAACTTGATAGAGCAGTTCCATAAAATTGTTCTGTAGCCATGCTTACTGTTCTTAAAGGATATGTATGACCTGTGGTGGAACTGGGCTGAGCTCAGGAGAGTGTTCCAAAGAAAGGGAAAAGATTGGGATTCCCGTAAATCAGAGCACGTAGGGTTCTAGTGTATGAAGGACTAATATATAAATTAATGACAGGTTTAGAGAGAGAACATTGGGGTTTCTGTGTACTCTGTACTGTAATATACTGAGCTTTAAGGAAATAAGAAGCCAGTGAAGGGAATTCTTTTCTATCCAGGGCATTGTTAAATGATGTAACGTGTTGCAAGAAATTGTTGAGGCTTAAATCTTAAGAACCAATAAAACTCCTGCAAAATTGTGCAGGATATCAGGATGAAGTAGAATTATAATAGAAAAAAAATTAGATTTCTGTTAGCATAATAAATAAATTTTTAAAGTTTTAAATCTTCTTCCTGAAAATTAACAATCAGATTTAGAGCTGTGCTTTTTGCACTCTGCTTACTTCTGTGCTGCCATTTGACAATAACCAGGGAAGGCACATCTGATCTAGAATGGCATTTCCAATGTTCCTCTTTGTAAGTAAGGGTTGAACCAGTTTGCAACAAATTGTCCCTCTGATTTATTTTGTTCCTTTTAGGTTTAGTCACCTGTACTTAAAATGGTACAGTGCAAACACAGTAATTGTGTTTACACATTTTATACTGAAAAGTCTGCTCAAATGTAGACCTTAACACAAAGCAGAGTTTTGTTTCAGTATTCTTCAATTTGACCTCAGTAAACTGAGGGATGGATGAAGCCTGAATAAGTACTATGCACTGTTGCCATTTATAGCTTCACTAATGCAGCAGCTCTTGAAGTGTGTAAGACTGATTTGTTAGCTGAGCTGACTGACAGCAGTCCTTAGCCATCTGAGTGCAATTAAATGGAACTCCATCCAAATTAATTATATTTATGTGCCAGCTTTTATTTTTACTTAGTCTCAGGGCATCATAGTAATTTTTAATTTATTAGGCTGTGGTAGGATTTTGATTTTCATTGAAAACAGTGTCAGGCACTGTTCTTACACAAGTTATATGAGGTTGGGAAATAATTTTAAAATCTTCTGAATATTTGTTGATGGAGTTATCAAAACATTTTTTTTCTCTGTGGTTCACTCCCTTCTCCCTTTCACATTAAGTTGTTGACTTAGAATAATTCTGCACTAATACTATAGCCACCAAATAAAAGTAATTTATTTATTCAAAGCCTCTGACATTCATCTTAAACAAATGTGTTCACAAGCCTTGAAAAAGGCAAACACACATTTTCATTGTGTTTATTTATAACTTATTTTGTATCTTCAGGGTGATGTGACTCAGCCTATTGCAGCACTCCGAAATAATAATATTTAGATCTGAATACTCCAGTAGATGGAATTGTATTCTTCTTGTCTGAGAATATAAACTCATGCAAACACTGAGCTCATTTACCAGAATACACAGTGATTTGTCCTTGCAGATTGAAGGGCACGATGAAGTGTCACTGTCACCCTATCAAGACCCCTTTCGTTACTTGAAAGCAACATCATGCTACAATGTTTCTTTCAGCTAGAGAAATGCAACTGAAAATAAGAGTATTAATCCTTCCAGAACAGTCTTTCTAATTCAACAATACTTTTTATTTCATCTGAAACATCAGAAAGCTGAAGCCTTTCAGTTTATGTTATGAAAATCCCCAAATTTGTTACTTATAACAATTTCTGGCATGAGAGATCAGTGAAACAAGTTAGTACCTTGTAGAGATAGAGTTGTTAATTTATTTATGGTTTGAAATTTGTGATACCCCTACACAGGCTGTGACTGGTCCAGAAACAGTCAGCCCCAAAATGCAGTTTTTGCTTTGCCTTGTCCTAGAGGCTCCAGATGGAGAAAAGCAGCTGTAGACTATATCTGTATTTTTTTCAGGTGATTCAGAGGAAGGACAGATTCACTTTGATCTCTTTGTAATTTAAATCAATCTGCAGAAGGAAAAGTGGGAAAAATCCCCACCCACAATAGCAGAGGTGACCTGTGGTACTGGGGGTTCTTTGCCACCTACACAGGCTGGATTGCCAGGTGCCAGGTCAGGCACGAGACTGTTACTTAGCCAACATCTGGGCAGTGCTCAGCACAAAACTCTTCTGTGTTATTGCTCTGTTGCTCAAAAGCAGCTCCATCTTTAGTTCATGAAGATTATTTATGAAGGTAGTGGCACATTCCAGGATTCTTCATAACAGGCCCTCCACGTTTTGGTGCTTGTGAGGACATTGTATGTGGCTTTGCCAATTTACTGTTCTGGTAATGTCATACTTTCGTGGATGTACCACTTGTTATGAAAAATTTCATTTTTCACAACTGTGTTTATTCTGCTCCCATCCCCTCAGTCTAAGCTCTGTGAAAAACCTGAGAGTTAGTCAATTGACCCAAATCTCTTGGCATTGCTTGACTTAGCTAAGTCTTTTCACAGCCTTGAATAACATCAGCAAGCAGAAATCCAGAGAGCATATCTGGCTTTTAGTCTACCTGGAAGACCTATAATTCTGCTTTAAGCTGAAATTAAATATGCTCACTATATTTAAAGCATGAGAAGAGATTCACTCAGAAGTTTCTGAAATTTTCAAGCAGTTGTTCACAAAACTAGAAGTATACTGTATGTTTTCACATAGGAACACATAAATCTCTTTGCAAAGGCACTAAGCTTCCTATTAAAAATAGCTAATTTGTGTATTGTATCCTTTACTGGATAAAGCTGATCCAGAATCCAAATGCTCGTATTGAAGCATTTGTGTGAGATAGCTTGGCAGAATGAATATTTTGGTTAAGAGTTTTAAAGTACATAGAAAAAGAAGTAATAGGAGTGTGTATTATCTTCTTCTGAAATGTAGGGCTAAAAGGTATATTAGACATATAGTGAATTCTATCATCAGTAATTTAGTATGAAGTATAAAAGTGATCCATTACACAGAATACAAGAAAACAAGCAACTTTTGGGTTATAGGAATCAATCCATCAAAAATCTTACTGGGAGTCATGTGAATGTAGTTTTATGAAAAAGAAAAAAAGTTAAAAATGCAGTGTTGTTTGGTATCTCTAGCTAAGGAAATGTTTTCAGAAGAACTGGCTGGTTAGTTTTCCAAGTAAGACTGAAGAAGTATAATAATATGAGATGCTCTATCTGTAAAGAGAAATCTGGCTTTCCATTAGATAGTCCCAGGAAAACTAACTAATGTTGCCTTAAACTTCATAGAAAGAACAGTATCTTAGAACTGCATTCTGCCTGCAGTCCCAGCCTGATAAAGAGCACGTGCTTTTTTAACTTTATACTCACCCTTTCCATTTTTCCCTCTGCAACACACTCTCCTCAGTGCTTTTTTTTTGTTTGTTTGGTTGGTTTTTTTTTTTTTTTTTTTTTTTTTTTTTTTTTTTTTTTTTTTTTTTTTTTTTTCGTATATA
>VZRX01019483.1:31507-103897 GCA_013398075.1 Notiomystis cincta | reverse complement strand
TTTTTTTTGTTTTTGTTTTTTTTTTTTTTTTAAGTAGGTGCCATCTTTCCCTGCTGTTGAATCAGTTTAGCCACACAGGTTTACATTGAAGACCATTCATTGTGTAAAACTGGCAATTCTTTCCTCTTCCATTTACCATCTTTTAAGCAGTTAATTATCTGTGAAAGTGTAATATGTTTTTGTTTAGCTTGTGGCTGCAGGTCTCCTGAGGGAATAATTCCTTGAGATACATTGTGAAATGTCTTTCTGAATTCAAAGTAAGCTGTATCAGCTTGCCACCTGTATCCATATGTTTGTAGACCCCTTCAGAGGTTCTGATAATTCCATAGCTTCCTTTTAAAGAAAAGCAGGGCATATAATTTTGTTCTCCAGCAGATCATAATTGTTTATGTTCCACTAATTTCATGCTTTATTATGATTTCCATGATTTGCCCAATTCAGATGTCATGCTTATTTTTTTAGTTCCCCTGAACTCCCTAAAGTATCTTTTAAAAGCGCTGTCACATCTAGCATCTTCCAAGCTTCAGATAGGAAAATAAATTTAAGCAAGAAGCTCTGTGTCACTAGTATTAGTTTTCTTATTTCTCCTTCTGTAGTTACATTCTGTGGTGACATTTTTTGATCATTTTATATATTTGTGCCATCATGTCTTCAACTAACATAGCCTGCTGAGGTCTTGCTGTTTCTAAATACCCCTTGTATGCCTTCACAGTATACTGGGCCTATAGACTCTGGAGCAATCTTTCTGTCCCTAATGTCCTTGAAGGAGGACTGCCCCTTAGCCTTTAGACCTCACAAAGTACTTCCTTGAATTCTTTTGTGACCACTCTTATTAAATGTTTTTACATTTAATATGTTAGATTCATATTATATCCATTTATTTTTTGTTTGTACTCTACTTCAGCGCTTTGCAGGGTGGTGTCATCTCCCTGCTGTTTAGTTCTGATGATTTCATTTTGCCCTTCCTCAGATTCCTTGATTGGCAGCAAGCATTTGCTCTCTGCCTCTAAAACACTTCCCCTGGTGAGCTTCCCTCCTGCAGTGCTCTGCTGGGTCACATCCCTCTGCAGGTCCCTCATTAATGTTTGTACTGAACCCAGTATCTTCTTTATTCATTTGTACTGTAGAGGAGGGTTCAGGGACTAGCCCCCTAATACTTTTCTCTTGAGTAGAGTCACCTCTCAGGGGAGCAGAATTCAGTAAAGAAAATTCTTTATGCTTTTCTGGAAAAAAAAAAAAAAAAAACCACAACAAACTGCTGGCCAAAATACATGGGCTTTTGTCATTTTATTTGTATTTCTTAACCTAGGGCAGTTAAGCCAGTAACCTAGTTTGCTCAGTCAAGGGTAAAAGCTGAGTTCCTGCAGGGGACTTCTCACAACTACTGAGCAGTTATATTACATTTAAACCCCCTGAAATACCCCTTCTCCCCACTTGCACCCTGATAGCCCCACACTTCCACCCTAAGGGTGGTCAAATAGGAGAACTCAGAATCAGTGACCTTTGAAATTTATGGAAGAGATACAGCATTTGCTTTCTGCAGCGGATCAAAATCGTATTGTACTTTGTATGCAGTCACTGACTGACACACACAGTGGGTTTAGTGCTTGATTGTCACTGCTAAAACAAGGACTTACCCAAAAGGCATTGAAGTCGATTTAATCTTCCTCTGATTTCAGGGATAACTGAGTCAGCCTCAGACTTTTTGTCATTCTGACCACTTTTTAAAACAGTTAAGTACTTGCTCATAAATGGATTCCCAACAATTAAAGAATTGTTTAATGTCACCATCAGAGATATTTATTATGAATTGGTTGCAAGGGGCTTTTGTTTGTTGGCAGGATGATTTTAATTCTAGGCATCTTTTTCTCTCTACACAGTTCAATGAGTATAATCTTTTTTTTTTTTTTTTGAATCTAGCTTATTTATTAAAATTGTCGCTTATCAAATCCATTAAAAAAAAGCAGTCCTTTGAAGCTTCAAATTTGACATGTTCTCTTGGGGAAATGACTTTAAAGGCTGTGGGAGTATGAGCAGTCCCTGATGAATTAACTTTCCAACTCTGTAAATGCACAGAACCAAGTACTTACTCACTGTAATAAGGAACGTGATTAAGAAAGCAAAAAGCTCTAAACCCCGCTGCTGGAGCACAGATGCCAACAAACATAACTTTGATGCTTCACAGATGATTTTGAACACAAAGCTGTTCCAATTGATTCCTTCCCTGCATTTTCCTTGGAAAAACATTAAGAGCTCTGTGGTTTGTTTGTTGGTGTTCTTAAGTGGTGAAGGAATTATATAAGTTCATAAAGAAAGGATTTTTCATAAATGGATGCGTGCTTGTTCAATTCTATTAATTACAGTTAACAAACCATATGTCCATGTGTTTTTAAGTGTACAGTGCAAACAGTGCAGTTTTCAGTGCTTTTCTGGATGTGAGTTTTTAAAGGTAAATGAGGAAGTGATACAATTATTCTGTGACAGTAAACTCGAAGGTTTAATGCTAGAGAGTTTGCTGTGTCTCAGAAGACCTTAACTTCAGAAAAGCTGATAAGTCCTTAAAGGCCACCTCTAACACTTGCCAATTAAAATCTTGCAGTGGAGTTTAACTTTCAGTTAGTGGTGAAGTTACAGAAGATATCCACATATCTATAGGTATATCTGTGGCATATTCTGGGTTGTAAATAGGTAATTTTGGGGGTGTGTAGGTGCTGGTGTACATGGTAGTTGAGCATATTGTAAAGTTTTAGTAAGAATCAATAGCGCAGCTGTATTGGGAGTGTGAAACAGACACCAGACACAGTAAAGCGTTCTGGGGAGCTACTCCATCCAGGTTTGTCTGGGTGACTGACTGAGGGAAAGGATACTGAAGTTTAAGGGAACTGATTAAAAATCTAAAAGGATTTTTGAGCTCTGACTTGACTGTGTCTCTGTCAGTCTGGCTGGGATTGGGCTCTTTGGAGAACTCACGCTCTTCTCGGCTTCCTGAAAGCCATTTTGTTGTGGAATGGTCATTTAGGTAAAGAATTACTTTACCTGTTTCAGTTAGTGGTTTAATTCAAGCATTGTTCTCATTTCTCATACTTTGAATAATACCAGTCATTGCCTGAGCCTGGGTTTGTTTCATTCAACAAAAGCAGCAGAGCATGAATGGCTTCTCTGAATTACTACCAATAAAATTTGTATCTCAGTCACCATAAGTCCTGCACAGTCCCAACTAGAATTGAAAACATTGCAGAACAGGATTTCTGAATCACATTGACAGTATTCCAGGTTACACAGACAGATTAAACAAAAAAAAAGCATTAGAAAACATAAAAGTTTATCTTAAGCTGTTATTTTCAGATCAGGAATCAAAGAGCAATAACTCTAATGCCTGTTGCATGGGAGAGCATCTTCCTGACTTTCTGAATTATGATGTCTCTATTTTCTTACACTTTCACTGGTTCTAGGACAGATAGTACTCATTTAAAAATACTGTAATTAATGCAAAAATATTGCAAATTTTGAGGAAAGAATTCTCAACACATTTTTTTTAAATGCCTTCAAAATTACAAATAAATCTTGAAAATATGTATTAGTGAGAGAGAAACAAATGAAATAGATGACAGTGTATGATGAATGCAGTTTTACCTATATTAATAAATCCTGAAGATTCAGAGTTCATCACTTGCTTATGTCACAGTAAAGTCCTGACCTATGGAAACCAGAGCTGGCTTGTGCCAGGACCTTTATTACTATTCTTCTCTTCCCACTACCTAAAATTCTTAAATCCAGTTTTTTTGGTTGGTAAAAATTATTACATGCTAGATCTTCACAAGGTAGCAAATGAAGTAAATAATATCAGTCTTTTCAGAAAAGAAAAACAAAAAGAAAGGGGAAACCATTTTTTACTCACCATTGCCTAAGTCTTGGATGGGATTTGAAAGGTTGGAGAACTTCCCCTCCCACCTCTGCTAATCAAGGGGCTAATCACTGGCTGCCTGCAGATGAGAGAGTAGCTGTACCTGACTGAGGCCCCATGCTCAGAGCTTTTTGATTTACAATGTTCTCCATGACTTGATGCTGATGAGGATTCCTTTCTGTCACTTTTCTTTCACTCCAGTGTTGAAATAACATGCTATGAATGATAAGTCTGAGTCTGATTCTTTACTGAAAAGGGTATGAAAATGGAAGTTTGAAGCTCTGTGGAAAAAATTACATTAACAGATAAAACAAAGAAATTGAATGTCTGCCGTAGAACAGTTCCTAGACTGTTATGGAAGTATCCACATACTCAGAAACAAATTTTAAACCTTTTCAGTAGTTCTCATTATTTTCCTGGGTCTCCATTTTAAAGAGATTTCCATTTTACAGTCCTATTTGCACCCTCTATATCAGATGAGTATAATTACTGTGTAATCACAATCGTGCTAGGATACTCATAGGTCTTTGCTGCTATCACATGATAACAAAGAGAGCTTAAATATGGATTTTTATTTCACATTTTCTCATCTCATAGTTCTGAATTCAAAGATACATGTGCTAAATAAGTTTCATATACTTTTGTTGATATTGATAAAGTCTTCATCACAATTATATCTAGGAAACATGATTTATTTATTTGTTTAGATTTTAAAAAAAAGTGAAGTTGCAAGCTCAAGCATTCCAATACAGGATCTACTAACAGTAACAGAATTATAGTTGCCCATGAAAATTTGAAAATATTGTTAACTGTAAAGTATTTTATGAGAAATTTGCTGTAATTAAGTTAGACAACAAATTGCTTGGACTCCCACCTATTTACTAACACTTGTAATCCTGTTACAGGCAAAAAAGAATACACTATTTATGAGCAGCCAAGAATTTAATCTTATTCTGATAACAGTTTTAATGTTTCTAACATTTATAACAGCCTTATCAAATAGTTTAAATTACGTGCTGGTAACATAAATACACAAACCTTTTATTCTCTGCCTTTCTCTGGTGTTAGACTGGCCCTCCCACTGCCCCTCAATAGGGGTTGATGGTTTCAGTCTGGGGCTGGGTTTACACCAATTGGTCACTATCCTGAGCCCTTGGCCAGAAGTATGACACTGTGTTGACTTCTTTTTTTCTCAGTTTAGGATGTGGTTGGGATCTTTTTTATGTTTGTTAAGAGGCTTCACAGCTTGCTCATTATTTGTTGATTTGCAAGTCCATATTGCAGCTGAATTTACTGTGTAGTGTGTGTTTTACGTATGTTGGGTGCTTGTTCTTTGTCCTTTTCGCTACCCCTGAGGCTTGACAAGAATGGCTTGACCTGCCTTGCTCCTGAGGGTGCATTCATTTGGTGACCAGTAATTGGCATCAGAGATGTTTATAGCCCTTGGGCTTCAGGTGTTGCTCTCTGCCAGTTCTTTCAAAGCTTTCTCTGTGCTGTGTTTTATTACGAGGTCTAAGAGGTCATTCCGCCCTCAGTAACTGCATGTTACAAACGCCCATTAGTTACAAAATATATATTGGTGTAGACATTACATCACACAATTAGAACAGAGCTGCTGAAAAGTTGAAGCAAAGCAGGTAATAGAGATCTGATAATTAGATAATTGCTATTGCTTGCACAAACAAATCTTCAGGCCAACAAGCACAAGCACAGCCCAGCAGGTGCCGTAGCCTGTGTTGTTGGCTTAATGCAAAACCTGGGGCCTGGTACAAGCAGCACTTACTCCCTCTTCAGTGAGCTACAAAGCTGGGAAGCATGCTAGTGCTTTAGTTATGCCTGGACCATTCAAACTGGAATGCAAGAGGGGCTCCTCAGATGATTTAATGGTGCTTGTCATACCCACAAAAAGAAAACAAAACACGTTGGGTTTTCAAAACCGAATCTCTTAATACGCACATCAGTGTTTCAGAAATCCTGTTCCAGCTAAGGATTGGGATAACTGTCTCTTTCTGGATTTTATGCAGTAGACTTCACATCCACTGGAATAAATCACTGATGTCATGAGCTTGTGATTCTTGTTGCTAGCTGGTAGCCTTATCCTATGGTCAAACAAAGATACATCTGGGTTTTTTGGTCCTGCTAGGGAACATTGGACATTCTCATTTAACTGCTGATTAGTAGGAGACTCCCTTTATCAAATGCAACTGTTGTACATTTATCTCACTGGCTGTGATATCAGGCAGGCCCACATTTGTTTTCACTTTGCCAAAAAGAAGATGATACACTGTACTGATAAAACTACACAATCTTAACATTACGTGTTGCTGTTCTGATCAAAAGCTCCTCTGAGCCAGATGCTTCTGTTTATTGCTCAATTAAAGCAGATATAAAATACACAGCTCTCCTTCTCATCACTTTTCTTAAGCTCCTGTGCCTAAAACGATAAATTTTTTTTAAAAATTAATAATCTTCAGTGTATGAAAGGGGCACATGGGACCTCATTAAGAGAGTCTCAAGCAAATCTGAATTTGGCATAATGTGAATCCATCCTCTAGCAAGGAATTTCTTTGTTTGTTAGAAATGTAAGCAATCTGTACACCCACTTGTCCTTCCTGGTAGAAGAAAAGATTTCTTCTTTTCAGATCAATCACAACTTTAGGGTGTAATAATCACATTTAGTAGTATTATAACAGAAGATGTTGTTTGTGTATCTCACTCAGATTCCTCCTTTGCTAAGAATTGTTCTCTGAGGCTAAATTGATGGAAGGAGTGATGGGCATGTAAAGTGTTTGAGGATGTCATTCTCATTTGGCTTGAAATACTGAATGATTTAAATTTTCTTGAGGTTTAATGTCACTGAATGCTACAAAAAGTAATTTGCATTTTCTGTAATGTTTTGTGTCTTTGAGACATGTCTTTGAGCAGCCATATGATTACAGATCCTGTGTTCAAGTGTTAGCTAAATGCTCTTTGGAACATTCACACATACAAAATGAAATGTCTTTTTGCCTCTGAGCAGGATAAAGCCCTGACATGTCGGTCTGATTCTTTCCAGAATCCTTGTTTAAAAACAAATAATTACCCTTTTGCATCTGCCACAGATTCTTTCAAAGGAAATAGATAGTGAACTTTCCATTTTGCAAAAGCAGATACTTTCTTTGTCATCCTGCAGAGTGATCACATTAACTTTTTTCCCTTTGTCATGAGATTTTAAAAACCACTTCCATAACTTAAGAAGTGGTTTGGCTATATCAGCTTGAGTTCAAGGAACAAACATCTTCAAAGTTGTGACTTTTCACGGACTTGTCTAAACATGGAGAGACAGAGATGCAATCTTAGGTGGCAAAACAACTACAAAAATATTATTTTGCTTGGATGAAATGTGAAAGAAAGAAAAAGGCAAAGGAAAAAAGCTCTGTTCCAAAATAGCATCTGTTGAAACAATTTGTCTGAGCAATACTTGATGTTAAGAGTAAGAAAGCTAGGTAATGATGCATGGTTTTGTACACCTTAAACAAATCCTTAGCAAGCTTGCATGTACCATTCCTGCCTCCTGAAATCCTTTTGGGCATCTCTCTCATGCCTCTCTCCGGTACAAAAGTACCTGGGTTGAAAAGCTGAGGTTTCATATAGTACTGGGATCCATTAAGACAGAGTTTGTGTATCATTCAGTGCCTGCAGAGTGATTACTTTTAAAAACCAAGCACTGACTGAACAGCCTGTTCAGAAGCTATCACTGATACTGAAATATTTACTGAAACACCTACGCCTTGATGAGAAGCCACTGTGTTAAGGCATACTGGAAGCTGTGACCAAAACTTAAATCCCACTTAAACACATTTTTGAATTACAGAATTAAAAGTTAAGAGATACACCATTGCTCTTTTAAAACTGCAACAGTGTAAGTAGGTGAATTAGCATTTAGGAAGCCACATTCGAGCCTTCCCTTTACAGATTTGTGAGAATTTTATTTGCACGAAGGTTATTGAAAATTACATTCTGTCTTCTTCCCTATCCCTTGGGATCCCATGGACTGCTTGCACCCTCACACTTTCATCCCCAAATTTCTACCAAATACCTGCATTTTCTTATCAAAGGAAGTTCCTTAGCTATAACTACTTTTATTTTATGTAGTAACATTAGCAACTGCTTGTGGGTATGCAAACAGCTCAGTGTCACTATCTGTTATTTATCTTTATTGTGTTTCTTTTTTTTTTTCTTTTTTTCCCTTCAAGGATCTTTTCTTAGGCTTCTTAAGGAAAAATAAGAAACAAAGGTAATGAGATTTAAACCCAAATATTAAAAGAACCTTTCCCCCACTTCTCTCTTCTTTCCAGGCTAAACTTTATGGGAATGGGGGCTGAGGTCAGTTCACCACACATCATCTCTGCTGCTGCATCCCCCTCAAGCGTAGAACTCCTCAGAGTCTTCCCCTGCTCCTGCATGGGGTCCCTCCCACATGACAGAGTTCTTCATTACCTTATTCAACTTGGGTCCTTCCCACAAGCTGCAGTTCTTCAAGGACTGCTCCAACATGGGTCCCTTCCACAGAGTACAGTCCTTCAGGAACAGACTGCTCCAGCAGTGTAGTTCTCATCAAACTTACCTCCAAGGTTTTATTTGATAGGCCACGATTTTTATAAATGGTCAGACATTTCAAATTTAAAGTCACAGTGTGAATACAAAATACTTACACAGAGAAAATTGCCATTTAAAAAAAAAATAATAATACTGACACTTTTATTTTCCAGCTGTTAATGTCATTGTCCTGAAAATGCCAAAGAGTTGATGGTAGGCTTATAGACCTGTCAAAATGAAGCCTCTATTATAAAGCCTACAGTGTAAATTCAGGGCACCCATCCTGACCTTGAGCTAAAATTCTGCTACATGAGTCTTACTTGTGTATTACAGCCATGGTTATGTAGTCACAGGCAGGAAGTCCTCTCTACATTGCTAGGAATATCAGAAATACAGCATCATGCAGTACACATCCCTCTTTTCCAGTAAGTTAACATGGGTTTGTTTACATATGGCTTTGATAAGCAAGCACAACATTCCTAACTACCCAATGGCAGTCTGCAGCCTCAGCATCCTGGAGGCATGTGCCACAGTTAAATTTTCCAATCTCTGGCATGTAACTCAACTCTTGCAGCTGTTTATGTCTCTTTTCTGATGTGTTGAAGAGAAAAAAATTTAGTAGATGTCATATTCACTGACAAACTGGGGACTTTCTTCTGCCCAATAGTGTAAATCAATCCTTGCTCATCTCCTTTTTTTCTTCCTCTCATAAATAAGTTTATGTGAATGTTATGTCAAGAAATGGGGCAGAGCTGGCATGCAGAAATTTGATTTGCAACAAGACTGAGATGAGCATAGCTGTGTATAAAGAGAAGCTAAGGATCCTGTGTGTACATTAAGTAGTAAAGTCCTTCTTTAAGAGCTCTCATGAGTATTGTGTTAAGAAAATATATTGTTATATGTTCAACTTGTTGAAACTCATAAAATGCTCCATTTGAACTGTGCTTTGATTTAATTTTTTCAGGAAACCAGACTCTGTTCCTGGTCAGTTTATTTTCATTACCACAGTATTTTCTTTCCTATGATTTTTTTACAGTCTAAAATCTCCATCTCCTTTTGTTTTCTTCCTTAATGTCTGGCTTCAATGTCTTTAGCAGTGCCACCTTGCCCCTGTACTGTGCTTAGCCTTTCTGCTGAGATGTCAAACAAGGTGTAAAATGAAAGAGCTTTAATCCTAAGGAATTTCCCCAGAGCAGCAGAGGATAGTGTTCAGAAATCCTGAGCTGAAACACACAGGCTATTGTCAATTAAAACCTGATCTGTTTTATGCCAGGGTCATGCTGCCTACAGAACAGCTCCTACTTGAGGGGGTGCAAAGGAAGCACGTGGTTATTTACATATGTATAATATGTATAATACATATTATACACTTAATATGTATCTCCCTCATGCTGGAAACAGAGCATAATATGAAGTCAGCATAGGAGTAGTGCTTTTTATTCCCCAGAAACATCTGTCTTACCAGGAATTGGCTGAAGATCAAGAAGTGTTTTCTTTGCAAACACAGAGTTTCAAAAATAAAACGTAGACAAATTAAACACTTTATAAATAAACTTTATATAAAACCAAGAGCATGTCTAAAAATAAAGAGTGTTGTGTGAGAGACATTGATTTATAGGGAGTATTTTAGATTGACACAAATTAAATAGAAAATGTGAAACAGGGGGTTCAGTTCTGACATGATTCTGAAAAATGAGAGGCACCATTGGTGGCTACAAAGGCAGGATGCAGATTTGCCTAAACAGAGACATATGTTCCTTTTTCTGGGGGAAAGTTGTAGTGAAGATATGTCAAAGGCCATGTGAGAGGCCCACATGCTTTTAGAACAGTTTGTAAGATAGGTGAGATAACCCACAGCCTTTAAAATGGCAACAGAGCCATACTTTTGGGAAATTGAATCCTGTGTTAAGTATACATGCTTTGAGAAATTAATACTCTCTCATGAGAAAATGAAAGACAATTGTATATTTATGATTGACTGTGCAGTTTCACTTACCACAAGCCTGTGAAAATTTGTATGTAATTTGAATTTACATTTATTATCACAACTAGAAGCATACTTTTCAAATACCTGCTTCTATGTTTCTGCTTTTCAATCAGTATTGCTGATAGTATATGCTATTACTTTTACTTTTTGTGGTATTTTTTTTCCCACTTAGCCAGGGGCTCTAACACATGAGTTAAGCTGATGCTTGCTACAGCAATTTAACTAGCTCAGGTGCCCCCCTTTACTAAAGGTCCTGTTTTCCCATAGCAGAGTTGGCAGAAACAAATATGTTGGCTTTTTGGTTGCAGTGCTTCCTTGTCCAAGCGATTACCAGCTATAACTGAAGATGATTTTGTGTTTATCTGCTTGACTGTAGCAGCAGTGATTGAGGTGTGGGCAGACAGTCACATCTGTCAGCTCAGCTGTAACTTCTGCCCTGGGGAAAGGCAGATGTTTGTGGTATGATAACATATTACATTGTGCTTCAGTGCATTTTTGGTGGAGTTTGCTTCCACAGGCCTTGGCCAAGGCCTGAAAAATATGTTTATGGCACAATGGATTTTTTTTTTTTTTTCACCTACCTTCTATATCTATTTGCCATAGGTGGTGTCCAGTCTCTCAATATTGCATTAAAGGAAATTGGGCAATGGGAGTTGTGTTCATTTCTCTCCTTTCACTCATATTCAGAGGAGTTGCCTTTTAACTGTGAAGATATGGATTTTCATATGCACACTATCTTTCTATCCTTGAATTTCCTCTCAGTAGATGATTGGAACTTTCTGGTTCTTGGTGTTTTTGAAGGAGAGATAAAAACTGTCTGGTGCTGGATGGATCTTGCAATTGTATTGGCACTCAGATCCCTTACTAAGTGGCTTCATTTTCAGAAGGGCAGATCATGGCCTTTCTGCTACCCCCTCAGAAAGTGCAGTGAACACAATCTCTGAACCTGTCTCATCTGTGTGACTAAACCAATTTCCAACGGGTTTAAATACTTCCACAGTTTAACACATTGCAGCAAGAAGTTCTGCTTTTTGCTGCAGCTTTGGACTGGCAGGTTTGCCAGGTTTGGACTGGCAACTCTGAAGTTCATGGCTCCTCATCTATTCAGTTTCTACCATTTCCATCCCTTACACATTTGTCATTCGCAACTGCTCTAACATTTAAAGTGTTATCTCAGGAGTGGTGACATTATTGGATTCCTCCCCCCGGTGATTGCTCTATTATTTAAGTCATCCTTCAAATGAAAAATACAGTAAGAATATTATGATAATCAGCTTTTCAGAGCAAAACCAGGCTTCAGCTCTTCCCAAAATTAGTTTTCCCAAATTTTGCTTCCATTTTTTTATAAAACATGATTTATCAATCTTTATAATTAATCTGGGAAAGCCCAAAAAAAAACAAGTGAATGAGCTGCATTTGAATGCTTGTTGTCTAAATGATTGCATAAGCAGCTCATACTTTCACATTATTAGGTCAGTTTTGATGTGAATAGTAGCTACACTTTTTTCCCTCAGATTTTGATCCTAAAATGTGACAGTTCAGCTGAACCTAAAAGATTGTCCTGTTGTAGAAAATAAGATCAATGATGAACTGTAGACTGGTAAAAGCATTACCTGTAATATAAGGCTGCACTGATTATATAATAAATGACTATGGATAAATTAATAAGAATCTGAAAGCGTAATCTCTGGATGGATATAAAATGGTAATGACTGCTTTAATTTTCTGCATTACTTGGCAGCAGACTTTTCATGCAGTTGATTTTTCAGGTTTAAATTAAGGAAGTAAATGTGTCCTCAGTATGTACATTTCAACAACTACTTTACTGCTGTGCTTAATTTGAAACTGCCTTGTTAATGAAAGGAGCCATTTTGCTACACTGACAGATATTGTAGCAGTGGGTGAATCTAAGCATCAGATATCTAAGAGTCAAACTTTTTCCAGGTCACAAAGTGGCCAAGTAACTCTGGTGTTGCCTGTGAAAACTGAAATTCCAGATTTGCTTCCACTTTTGGTGTTTGAAAATCTGTTGCTAGAGATCTCCTTTTACAACAAGAACATAGCTTTCTGTGTCTTTCTAGAAACCTACATGAGAGAAAACATGAGATGAAGGTAATTTATGATTGATAACAGATTTGCAGTGATTATGAAGCAACAGTCTCTAAAACTGATGAGTTGATAGCCTTTTTATGCCTTTTTGACTATTGGATTATCACCTAAAATTCTTACTCTCATTTAATAAATACTTGGATAGCTATGATTTCCAGCAGTTTAAAAAATATATTTTAAGTTAATAATAACTGTTTCAGCAATTTAGAAGATTTTTGTCAGGAGTTACAGTGCCTACATTAAAAATGTTAAGCTTCTCAGTAAGAGTATTTGAAACTAATTGCACACAATTGAGTTATTACAGCAAAATAAGTCACACGTTTTCCATCTGACTTAATCCTCCTTCCTTTGCATTTGCATTTGTAATGAATAAAGCCATGCACAGATCATTAGCATGGCTCAGCTGAGTGATAACTCCTTGAGCTGCAGGAACTCACTTTTTTCCCATTTGTTGATCATACCCCCCCAAACTGGAATTTCAAACAACCTCCTTTTCACCTTACTTCTGAAATACTGAGTGATCAGGGAAGCTACAGCTCTTCAAATGGCACATTCCTAATTTTAAAGGTAGAATTTAATCCCCTCTCTTTATAATTGAATTTATAAACATATGTTTCAAGGCTGCTATATACATGCTGATTTTAAATGCTGAAAAGATTAATTTTGATTCATTTACAAATAACACATCATTTACCTTTAATGATATTTATATTTCACCATCTACAGATTTTGGTCCTGGCTTTCCTGCTGCATTTGAGGCCTTCATTATGTGCCAATATAAAAATCACTTTTGAGTGATCCATGGTAAATCCTTGTAGTCATTTATAGGTGGACAATCCCTTCAGCCTTATGGCCTTGATTATTTCTGGTCTCGTGTGTTCTGTTTTCATCAGGTCAATAATATCTTATACTTTATTTCTTTGCAGCAGTCTAAATGACAACAGTCAGGGCAAAAATTATTGAATCCTTAGTCCTCTGACAGGTCCTTCTGGTCTTCTCAAATTTTACTGGTTCAGGTGGTGACATCCCCACTTCTCATCTCCCACTTCTAGAGGTTCCCACCTCATTGTGCAGCTGCTGGAACAAGAGGCATGTTTGTTATGTGCCAGACTTTAACACTGCATACAAAACCACAGACCAGGTGGAATTTACAGTAAAATTCCTGACTATGAACTGGAGAAAATTTCCCATGGACACCAATCTCCTAAGCAGCAACTTACCAGCAAAACAGTAATTTTCAGTAGTAGCAATTTCCTTCAGAAAAGTTTGATGAGTTTGACAAAAATGTAACTTATGAGCAGAGAGTTACACAAATGGCTGGTAGAAAAAGGAAAGTGGTGGCTTTGTCCACTGATGGGTTTATGAAGAGGTGATGAAAGTAGGAACTTTCCTTATCAAAGTAAAATTAGTGATATTGAATACAGGAAGGATTTGAGTCCTGAACTGTCCTAATCCACTGACCTGCCCACGGGGCCTTGAACTCCTCCAGGGAAAAGGTATCTAAATCCAGCCTTTAATTCCTTTTAAATTGCCCTGTACACCAATGGGTATTTTTCCAATTCTTTCCTTTAAAATACACAAAATTGAAACAAAAAGTTATGCACAGTCAGTATTTGCCTCCAAAACCTACATCTTTTGGGTTCAGAAGAAGCTTATTTTCTTCCCTCTATCCATCAAAATATTTTTAAATAGCAAAAATAAAAAAGTATTTAAAGTATTAAAGTCTTTTAAAAGTATTTTAAAAACCCCATTCTGGACAAAACCTCCTACCCTTACTTTACATTGCTGCAGGATTATATTTGCACTGAGCAATAGCTTCTGGAGCCCTGGAATCAGTGGAACTCCTCCTATGGATGTCAACTGAAGCTAAAACACTGCCTACAAACTAGGATTTCTTAGTGTGGTTAAAATACAATGGGGATCTCAGAAATTCTTTTAGGGTTTGTTTTCTAAGCATAGCTGTGCAATTTACAGAGTAGAAGATGTTTTGTTTAATGGATTGAAATAATTGGGGTTTGGGTGTTCTTTCATGTCCTGATTTTGAAATATTATTGTAGCAGCAAAATTACACTCAGCTAAGGTATATCTAATGGTATTTGGTTGAAGAAGATGGCTTTTTAAACTGTGGAATAAATAGAAATATGATCAGGGACTTGTCTTTTGTTTGTTTTAGTTTGAAAATGCTTCTTTAAAGGCTTTACATTTCTGTAGCAAAAATAAATGAACACTTTTTTTTCAAACTTCAGTTAGTAATTTTTCTGTGTTTTTCAACCATGGGAACATAAATTTTATCTTTTTGTTCTTGGAGAGAGAAGGTGTACCTGTCCTTCAGGAAACTTACATTTGGGTGTGTAAACAAGGCCCCCTCTACATGGAACTGTTTTTCTCTGGAGTTTTATAGCACTGTTGCGTTCAGTTTGGCCTTTGTTTTGCTTGCATGTGAGAGCCATCCTTTCTTTTAACTACATATTGGTGTGACAAACTCAGAGACTGAGAGATGGCTGAGAGACTGAGGTTCTCATATCTTACAGCCCTCTCTTGTCTCAGGTGACAGACATTCTACACCACTCAGTTTATGAGCCAGAGACACTCTTTCCTACTGATGTCTTCATACCTGAAGAATTATTTTGGGCTAGTCCAATTGAAGTTTAGCGTGATGGAACAAAAAGCAAAAATGTATTTTTTAATCAGTGGATTTTTTGGTCATTCAAAACATATTTGAAAATTCATACAATATATTAAAAGAATATTATAAAAGATAACTCTTTGACAAGATATTTAAATGCACTGTCAATGTTGATTTAGCTGCTTTGTCTGTTACAGTAACATGTGAGAAAGAAAAACACAGATGAGGACTGAAGAAGTGCATTCCACATAGACATACCATATGCATCAAAGAAATAAGAGTTCAGTAGACATCCCTCCATAATATAAGCATACACTATAAATGAGAATAGAACTTTCTATCTGAATTATGGTTTTAATCAAAAAAATTGTATTCAAATGTAGATAATATTTTTTGTCTAGTTTTTAATGTGGTACCAAAGTATCATGCTGTTTGCTTAATTAAAATCAAACTTAAACTAGGAATAAAAGTCTGAGAGATTCTCAAAATTTTTAAGAATTTGACTAAAGTAGCTATGCAGAGGCAAAAGAAATTAGTCAGATCCGTTTCCTCCAGGAGAGAACAGTGAGGGTTTTTTTGTGGTATTTAGAAGAGTCCCCTCTTGTTTGAAATTATGTTTTAGTTGTCCTTTTCTAAAATAATATAACCAAATAATTCTAAATAAATCTTAGTAGAAAACATGATGTTAATATTCTTTTCCATTATGCCCAAATGCTGGGAAATACTATTTAAGGACAGAAGCAAACTAGTTGCTTAATAGCATAATCATGTTCTATGATTCTAAATTATCATTTTAATTTATGATGCCTTTTCTCATATTATCATCAGTATTCTTCATGATAGTTTTATAAATTTAAATTTATCATTTTCACAGATGTGTATTTTGTGAGGTATGTATTTATTTGTGTATTTTTTTGTACAATTCCAATGATTTCTTGAGTTGCCCTTTAAAATTTATTCTTTACAATCTATACTGCACCAGGTATAGCCAGGCCTAAATTCAACTGGCCAAATCCACTCTAAACTAAAAGCCATGATATGCTGAATTAGACCACAAGTTTTAGAACAACTTGCAAAGAGAACTTTGAGAATGTGGTTAAGCCTGAATTATTACAATGATATTTTTGGAGTCTGTAAATGGCCTCAAGTAATTACTGCTCTGAGTTCACAAGAGTACCCTAAGGACTAATGTGCATAGCCCATCACTTGAGGCCCTGAAGTATTTCTCTGAGTATTTAGAGAATCTCCCAGGACAGCTTGACCCCACTGCTCCCTTCAGTCCACGTGGAATGTCGGAGGTGGAGTTTAGCAGCTGCTGTCTCAGTTCCTCTCAGCAGCGCTGTCAAACCAGAGTGTTCTGTGCTCTTCTAGCTCTGTCTTTCCACTGGGATGAGACCTCGGTGTTTCTTCTGAGGCTTTTATTCATGTGAGACTTACTTGATTAATGTGCCCATGATTCTAGCTGGTAGAATTGCTTTGGAGAGGGCCATATTCCTGAAATCCTTCCTGGGTAAATTGTTCAAGCATTGAACAAGGTGATAAGAGGAGGATAATCCAAGCAGAGGTATCAGTTTCCATATTCTCTCTCTCTTCCCTTTTGAATCTTTCCCATTAGACTATGTCTTCATGCTAGCAGCACTTAATATATCCATGTGTAATCTGAACTACACCTTTTCTCTCTCCCTTTCCTTACTTCCACATCTGAGGCAATTCAGAGCAGTTCATTGTTCTGCTTCTACCAGAATTTCCAGCATCAGATCACATCGATGCCCTCAACAAGCACTGTGTGGTTTTTGATTCCTCCGTGGCAGACGTGGTAATCGGTAGAGCAGTGCAGCACTCACTGTTTGTGAGAGCAGCCAGAGGGCTCTGCCAGGTCATTATTAGTGCCAGAACCCCAAGGAGCCATACATTCTGGAGATATTCCTCTGAATTTTCTCTTGGAGAGATTATTATTGACTGCTGTAAATATTCTCCAGTTAAACTACATGTACTTTTGTTTCCCCGACTTTCTGAGCCTTTCATGGTTTTTATCCAGGGGTTGAATAGACAAGCATGACAGCAGTCAAACTTCTGTGTAAGCTATGCAGCAGGCAGGAAGAAAGGAAAAACTTACAAATGGTCTCCACAGACACTCTTCAGGAACATCTTTCTTTCTGGCTTGTGTAACAGCATAGGAGAAAGCTCTCTGTCAGGGTATGTGAAGGGACTGCACATCCTGAAGCACGCTGAACACTGGTAATCTGTCTTTCTGCAAGAGAGAGAGCTGATGTCTTCATCTCAGAAGTGTGTTAGCAAAACAACATTCAACACATTGCCACTAAATTAACTTCTTCCTCTACTAGCTGTATTTATTTGACAAAGGGTTCATTACATACCTCACATATTCTGCTTTACATGATCCTCACCTGTCTATGACATGTCTAATAAAGAAAGCCCCCACATTTCTAGCAGCTTTTTGGTTTTGAATGAAAAATATCAATACAAAAATCAGTAGCAAATGAAGAACTGAACCTTTTAGACCATTGTGACTGTATTGAAATAAACACTGTAGTAGCTACTATACTGTTGATTTTTTTCCTGCTTACTTACTAATAGAAAAGAGTTTGGTTTCAAGATGTTTGAAAGTAATACAGCACATCACTTCCAAGACATTTACCTTTGCAACAGGAAATAATTTGATTCAGAAAACTGATATATGTGACAAATGTTAAATGGATTAAAAGCTGGTTCATTGACAAGTTGAAAAATGTGGTGTCAATGGGCAGATATAAATTACTGGGATGTGTCTAGTAGAGTCTGCCTGGAATCAGTTCTTGGGTCAATAGCACTTAACATTTTTATCAACAGTCTAGACAGTGATATAAGACATTTTCAGTAAAGCTTGAGCATGACAGAGATTGGTGAGGTAGCAAATAATATGTTAGATAATTGCAGAAGCTAATAAAACATACTTTAATATTGCCAAATACTAACAACCTCTTGTGTGGGATAAAAAACTATAGGTAGTTGTTACGCTGTGATTTAGAAAAGGAGAGGTTATCAAAGATAATTGGGTCTACTTAGACTCTTTGTACAATGTTGTGGAAGGAAAAGGCACTAATGCAATAATGTGCATATTAAAGTCAGGCTGTCAGGCAAATGGGGTGATGATTGTTTTTGCATGCTGTGTTGGTAAGACTGCTTCTACTATGCCAAGTCAAATTTTGGTGTCCAGTCTTAGGGAGAATGAGGAAATAGGACAAATGGAAGACATTGGGGTGCACAGGACCTGGAGATCAGATTTTAAATCCTGTGTAGGTTTAACAGGTTAAGCTTAGTTTATCATTATGTATGGGTACTTGGGCATGAAATTTTTTTTTGTAGGTTTGGGACAAGAAACCCTTTCAGCATCATTGCTAAAGGCACAGCAAAATTCAGTGAATGGAAAATTAAATTAAGGGGAAAATGCAGCCTCATATTAACTTGCAGTTTGATAGCTCTGTGGATTACTAAATAGCGGAACAGCTGATCCAGGGAGGTGATAGACTCATCAGCGCTAGACATCTTTTTAAAAAAAAAAAGAAAAAGAAAGAGAGAGAAATGCAGTGTGCTTTGCTAAAACATGCACTGTAATCCAGTCACTGGAAGTACTGCACTTTGAAAGTTGAGTAGCCAGATGACAAAGGGTAGTTCTGGCTGTGGCTGGGATCTGTTAATTTTATGATTTCTTTTTTTTACAGTTCATGTGCTGCGAGGAGAACAGTCATACATGTTCTGTCCTAAGTCTAAAGCTTATCCAATTTAAACAGTTGAGTCCTGAGGAGTCATGGAGAAGTTACCTCCCCTGTTGTACCCAGGACCAGACAGTTTGCTCGTTCTTTGCTGTCTTCTGAGCCAGAAGCCAGACAAGGCTGAGACTCAGATCCCAGAAAGGTTGATCCTCTTTCCTAAATGGAGCCTGAGTATGACTTGTGGTCGCCATAGTCAGGTTTTAAGGTGGGAGGGGACTTTGCACAGCCTTGAGGAAGGGACAAGAATAGTCCAGCTGAACCCTTTGGGCTAAGAGGTCTTTATTTCTGAAGTACCCAAAATGTGAAGGCACAAGGTTGTCACAAGCCCCTGTGGCCTCAGAACTTGAGAATTGTGAACATAATGGTGGGTTCTCCAGTGCATCGCTGTGTTAGTGGGACAGGGATTTCTGGGGAACTTTTTTTCCAACTCTTAACAGATGGAAAAATTAGAGAGGCCTTTCAGACAATAAGCTTCTTTTAGATTTGAAATACCAAACCCAGCCTTTAAATTAAAACATGGGTTGAAAGCAATTGCTCTAAACCTACTTGAGTATGTTAATTAAGATAGACTATCTATGAGAAGAGGTGGTGCCTGAGGAAATATGAGATAAAAAGGCTATTATCACCATGGGAAAGAGAGGAGCAGCTAATCTATTGCTTGTTAGAACATGGTGGTATCAGCTGGGGTAGAAGTTATGGAAGAAGGAGGTTGTACTACATGAGAAAACCATTATTTCTATTGTTTTCTTATTTTTTTAGTATTTGGTGGAATTACAAACTTTAGTAAGCTCCGTTTCAGAAGGTACTTTCTGCTCAGTTTCTCTCTCCCTAACAGGGAAGAGGTAGAGAGAAAATTTAAGTTTTCCTACTGATGCCTATTTCTTTTCCTCTTTAATAATATGTCAGTGTGAATTTATTCTGATACTCAATGGTTGTTTAATTTCATCTATATATTTTACAAAGTGTTTGCATCAGATGAAGTATGTTTTGTTCTGGAAAATGAATAGGCAGGACATACAGACCTTAATGGTACTCATCAGAAGACATACATTATGGGACTCGAAAATACTGACAAGTCTGCTTTTGTGAGAATGCTGGCAATTCTGCATTGATTTCTTAGATATCATCTGTTCCTTTTAGTCCATATCACTCCACAGGGAATTTGCTTCTGAAGATAGGTTTAGCAGTTCTGGAGCTATGAGTAACATGCACCTCAGGGAGCCAGAATCTCTAATAGAAAACATATTTTGTCTGTTGTCCCTTTTGAAGTATGTGAGCAATATACAAAATGGACAGTGGTTTGCTTATTCATATGCCACTAGATGTTACCAAGGAACTATTTGCTGTTTTGTGTCATGTACTTGCAGTTTATCAGAATTCTTCTTAATTAAAAGCTTTGCATATGTAGCTTCACCTTACTTGGGGCCATTAATTTATAAAGGATATGCTTTATTATGGTACTTAGAGTGTTTGATTTACTGTTTTTATGGATGCGATAGATCTAATTTGTACTGGTATATTATTGCTTTTAGCAGTGTGGTACTGTGCTTGCATAGAAGCTGAAAAAACACTTTCAACTTGAGACTGGTATTAAAAGTTCATCGATCATCAATGCTATTGGAAATGCTGAAAAAAATCAGAGGCTTTTTTTAAATGGTTGTCTTTTAGTCTGGTTTGAGCGTTTCTGGGGTGTTTTCAAAGTCCTATTTGATCATTACGTTCATGACGACCCTTTTCTTCCAGGAATACCAGCCTTGCAACACCAACGCCTGCCCAGAGTTGAAAAAGACCACTCCTTGGACGCCCTGGACGCCGGTGAACATTTCGGACAACGGCGGGCACTACGAGCAGCGTTTCCGGTACACCTGCAAGGCGCGCTTGCCTGACCCAAACCTGCTGGAGGTGGGGCGGCAGCGCATCGAGATGCGCTACTGCTCCAGCGATGGCACCAGCGGCTGCTCCACAGACGGTGAGCGAAGCGACGCGGCCCCACCTCGCCGGGGACGTCTCTGCGGCCCCTTTTTCGGCACAGAGTGGAAGTTTCTGCTTGGTGGTGGTTCTGGTTTTTTTACAGAATTGATAATGGAAAGGAGGGCATGGTGATCCCAGTAGGGAACCTAGCTTGTATTTCTTCTGGATGTAGCATCATCATTCAGAATAAGCGAATGTCTGTCACCACCAGTTATGAGATTTGCCAGGTTATTTTGATTCCCTTTATAATTATCCTGTTGTTGGAAGATTCCATTACCCCTTATGCTCCCCTGAGCTTTTACTAGGGGTGAATTCGGGCAACATTAACATATTTCTGGAATATTTTGCTAGAATATGGAATATTCTAAGAAGAACATTTGCTCAGTCATTCGATAGTAACAACTGTAAGATTCATACAGGTGTTTAAATAAATAAGGAGTTTATGAACTGGATAATTTCTATCATAAAATTTTATGTTGTGCTTTTGCTAGTAATTTAAAGTTCTGTTTATTTCTGAGATCAAAAACCAAACTCCTTCAAAATCTTTTCAACTTTAGATGACTTTAAATTGCAAATTCAGAATTTCCTTCTTTTTCTATGTACATAGCTCTGTATATGTATAAAAAAATCAAAACTAGGAGAAATCCTTACAGTCATTCTAATTTTATTAGTGCATTTCACTGATTATCTAGTTTTAATTGCATATCACTGTATCTTTTAAAGTATTTTATTTTAGTCATATAATCTAAAAAATACTTATTTTTGGTTATTATATTTTAATATTTATAGGCCCGTTTTCCACTTACATAGTCTTTTGTATCTTCACAAGACCCTGAAAAAAATAGCTGAAAAAACCCAAATTGTATAACTCAAGGCATTTGGCTTATCTCAGACCACAAAGAGAGGACAGTTTCTGAGTCCTTGGACTTCCTAATTCTCAATATTTTTCAGACAGACCAACTATTGTGAAAGTCAGTGTTAAGCTCCTGCCTGCACTAGGTTTACATGTCAAGGTTTCGGTAGCGGGGGAGGCTGCAGAGTTGGCTTCTGTGATAATATGTTAGAAACTTCCATCCTGCCCCCCTCCTTCATTCTATACAAAACCTTTATTGTTTCACTTGGCATCTGTGCCTCTGTGGAAGTGGCTAGATGTTAGTAATTTATTTAAAAAATATATAGTAGTGAACTGTATGAAATAATGAAACAAAACCCGTGGTACTCCAGATAAGGCTCAGTTTTGTGCTCTATGTCGTTCCCCTTTCAGGTAATCTACAGTGTCAAATGTTGGGGGTATTTTTAGGTCTGGATAGCAAGTGTTTCTTCTATTCTGTTTTCATCCACAGTAAATTTCAGACTTGTATTTAGCTAAGATTTTGCTCTGCTAGGATTGGTGTATGACCTGTCTCTTGACCTTAATGAGACTTCAAGGTGGTGATGCTGCTTTTTGCTGTGTTCCAGCACTTCAACACTGATGACACATTTTTAAAATTTCATGAGGCTAAATGAGAAGGAGAATATTTTTCTCACCTGGTAGTGCAGCCTTGGGAAAGTTATCACAGCAAGTAGAAGCAGAGCTACAGAAGAATGCAGGTATAATCTGGTCTGACAGCTGAGATGGCAGCAAGTAAGAAAGGACTATACAAATCCCAGTGCATGACATGAGAGAGGAGGTCAGTAGGGCAAACCAGAGAAGAGCCAGATTGTTACAGATCACATTGCTGCAAGAAATTTAAACTTGGCATGGAGACACCTCTGTCAGCTCTGAAGTCATGATCGTAAGACCTCTCCTGGAAGAATATAAGCTGACTCCTACAGAATATAGGCAGAAGTAACAGACCCTACAATTTGTAAAATAAAGCATTTTTTCACTGTGCAAGTGATGGGAGTGGAGGTGGTGTTTCAGGTGCATTCTTTGCCTGATTAGCTTGAAGTTGTTTTTTTTTTTTTTTGCTTCTGAACATAATACTCCTGAATTTCCTGGCATTGTACTTTTTGTTGCATCTTGCTGAAGCTGCTGCTTTGATTCATTTGGAAATAATTCATCATTGGAGCAATGTATGTGCATGACCCCAATCCTGTTGCACAGTAATAGAAATGTTCATCTGGGTGAAGGATTTTTTGCTGACTAATCCCAAAACTACTGAATATTTAAGTACTTTTTATTGAGTACTTGACAGGGCAGAAACTATTATACATCTGTCTATTCTTCTTAGTGAGTGCCCTTATAGCTTTGTCATTAATTTGCACTCATTCTTTGATTCTTTTTGGCCAGTGAGTCTTTAATTATTCTGTAATGAAAGATGAAACTCGATCGATGTTCCAAGTGGCTGCATTAACCGATAGACTTCTGGTGAAAATAGCACATTTTATCATTTTATTTTCAGACTGTTTGCTTAGTCATTTTCTGATTATGGATGTCAGAACAGTATGGAGTGGAACATTTGTTGAGGGAGAGGTGAGGGGGCACTGTTTTGATTTGCTGATGAGATGAAACTTGCTGACTGCCTTGAAACTGCAGGATTCAGGAGCACTTCCCTGCTCCCAGGTTCAGATGTGTGCCAGCATGCCACCATTCTACTGCTCCTTGATTTCACTGGATGAAAATACCTGAATAACAGTCATGTAGAGTAGCTGTAGCTTTTGGCAAAGAGGGAAGTCCTGAGAATGGGAAACCATGAATTGTGGCAGACACCTTCACCATTTCTGGCTAGATAGCAAGAAAACATCGTAACTTACTTCCACCTGACCAGAGCCTGGATACTGTGAAGCATTACTTCCATTATCTCCATGTTGAATTGTAGCAATTTCCTGGCTTTTACAGAAAGATTAATTCTGGTACAGAATGCTTGGCATACCTCATTACCAAAGATGTGTTCTGCAGAGATCAGTTCTCTGCTCCTTGCAGATAGGAGCCATTTGTTAGAAATTTTCTCATTGCCCATAATCTCCCACTGTGCAACTATAGTCACACCGTGTTAAACAGAATCATGTTTCACTGTCAGATGCTAGCAAAGCAAACTTTCTTTGCAGTCTGAGTGTAGAGACAGAACTTCTTGCCAGAAACCCACTAGACTCCTCCTGAGTGTGGTAAGATTTCTATCTTGATCAAGTAAACAGTAGCATTTGCAGACTGTAATCATGCTTTTCTGATTTGAAGTTTGATTAAGAGGAAAGAAAAATAAATCTTATCCCTGCCTCTGGGTTTTCATATAGTGCTCAGATAGGAAAGAGACAGCTATTTCAAATAAACTGAAGGAGATTGTGTACATAGTTGTATGTCTTAATGCACTGTCAGTACAATCCAGCATTCAAAGTATAGAAATTATATTACCCTAGGCTTTAATGTGTGCTTATGAAACACCTTAAATATCTACATTAAACATGCAGAATCCCTGTAAGATTATCTGATATATAAACTATAATAATGTTATTGAAAACATAATTTTTTAACCCAGGGATAAATATTTCACAAGATATGAGGTTGCCTGATTTTTCTAGGTTGAATTTATCTTACCAAAGTCTAGACTTCATTGTTGTCAACAAAGAGAGCTTCTTTAGCACCCTGAGGAATGAGGGATCCATTGAAGATAAGCACCTGATATAATGGGCACAGTTCACCCTCTGGGGATACTGCCTCATTTCCATGATGTACAATGCAAACAGCAATGCTGAACTTAGACAAGGCACTTGACTTTGAAATGGCCAGAGTTAGACCATGTTAGCTTCCAAAATACCTTCTGAAGGCAATTAAACAAAGGCAATACTTCTAAATTCAGTCATTTCAGTCTTAAAGAGTCTTTTGGTTGATTTTATTTTTTTTTCCCCAAGCACCTGGAAACCTGCACCTACATTCCTAGTTGTTGCTGCTTCCTTTATCTCAAACTTCAAAACAATAGTTATTTTTGAATGCAGGATGTGATTTTGTCTGAACTACTCTTCTAGTGGCCATGATCTCTCGTGAAAAGTTTGATTAAATCTTTCTTTGTGTTACCCATAGGAAATCTATAGTGCATTTAGAATTTATTACAGAATAGAACATGTGCTGATAACCAGGAACATCTATGATATCTCTTATATTGTTGTATTGAAGCTAAGCTTTGGTATTCTCAGTAAGAACAAAACGAATTTTGGAAGTTAGAACTGAATCTGATGACAAATTCAAGTTTGACAAAGTACAACTCAGTGGAACTTTGGGGTTTAATACTTAAACAGAGAAAAGCTAGGTACAAGAAATAAAGTTATCATGCTAAGATGACATCCTCCATCTGCATACTCTTTGGGATTTTTCAATATGCCTTCTTTGCATTGCATTAGTGTTTGCCATTACATTTTACTATTTCAATTTTATTATGTGTTGAAGGTTTATAAAGTTTTTATAAGTTACAGATATTTAGACCTGAAGCTGTGTAAGTTTTATGCTTCAATAATATTGTCAAATAACTTGCAGACTGTCTTGAGGAAGTGACAGCACTGAAACAATCTTTGCTTATCCTTGTTACCTGCTGCACTTTAAGAAGTGTTTCATGCTGTCATTTAGAAATGATTCAGGATACCTGAATTTTGGCTTCAGATCATCTTTTCCTAAAGCCATGAACTGCTTGGATAATTGAATTTTCTTTGTTAGGTCGGAACTGGAGGACATAAGTCATGAATCAGTCAAGTAATATAATTTATCAGGTGTCACAGCTACTTCTCTCTTATTTAGAGCTGTATTACTTAGCTACAGGCTAGACTAGAGAATTATTATTAAACTCTGTGCTTTAATAGAGCCTCACTTTTGAGGCAAATTAATTGAACTTGGCTGAGAGAGTTAGTTGCAGTTTTCAAGCAGAATCAGCCCAACCAAAGTCTCATTACAGGCTTTTGCAAAGGTTTTTTCTCCTGTGCTAGTCAGGGCAGGTGACTTTCATGTTAACATGTCTCCAAAGAGGATAAATTTTTTGTGGATTTATGAAGCTATTTCAATTCAACCAAAAAGTTTTTAAAATTTACTTTAAAATCATCAAATCATCTAGGTTTATATCAGAATTATTAAATTAGTTGGACAACTGTTTTTGATTATATTTGCATTATGGGTTAAGTAAATCATCAGCAGAACAGTACTAATTTCTCTGTAATTTTACTGATACTGAACCAAGCAGAAGTACTTATAATGAGAGAAAAGTCTTGTTTAGATGTCAGTTCATATCTTCTGTCTTCTATGATCTTAGCAGTTGATGGTTATTTTGTCCAGAAAATCACTGTGATTGCTTTTAATGAAGTTTTTGCAGTGGTTGCTGTTACTTGTGGGACTTTCCACCTTAGAGAAGCGCAGCTGCCTTTTTCAAACCGGAATCAAGCAGTTAAATCCCCTTTTCTATCCTCAGTGTGCAGCAGTTTATTACTTGAGTATGACTTCAGAACAACTGAAAATGAGCCTCTTGGTAAGCTGTGAGCAGAATTCATGCCTCTAGTTGCTCACAGGGCTCTAAGTCAGTCATAGGCTTTCTGAGAACAATTTAGTTTAAACCTTTTGAATGATGAACCTGTCATAAAGGTCGGATCGGAATTTGACTTACAGCTATTCTGTCTGTCTTGGGAAAACTATTAATTAGTTTATTGATGATGCTATGACTGATCATTCTCCTTGCAGATTTTACAACTGTTTCTGTAGATGGACTTTTAAAAAGGAGGACTATGGTTTTGTTTTGTCAGCTAGACTTTTGCTGCTATCATGCTGAGGGCATTGGCCCTTGCATCCTGGTTTGGCTATGTATTTTGTCTTGGGAGCAGTAAGCTGAGAAAAACACCTTAATGTTAGGTTTTGTTGGGTGGCATAATCTGGTTTATGTCCCTGGAGGTGGATGTAGAGCAATCTGAAAGTGGCCCAAACTGCAAACAGAAGTGGCAAGCAAGAAAACCACAGTTTAATGAGACAAATTGGAGTTTGCAGTTTTATGCCACTTGCTCTGAAAGATTACAATACTTTTCTATTTATGCCTTCTCCTGTCGAATTTGATGTAAACTGTGATAAGGCTAGGACTTGGTTCTGTATATACACTTACTTTCTGAAGAAGTTTTGCTTGAACAAATTCTACAATGTAATCTTCTGATTAATTTTGCATTGCCCTCCATCCCCTCTACCACCTCAGTTAATAAACAGGACTTCTCCGCTGTAGGACTCAGGAACTCAGAACTGGGCTCAGCACTCCAGAGGGGCTCTCTACCAGTGCTGAGTAGAGGGGAAGGATCCTTCCTTGACATACTGGAAAAACTCCTCCCCATGTAACCCAAGTGCCTTCCTTTGCACAAGGGCGCATTGCTGGCTCGCATTCTGCTTTCTGTCCTCCACAACTCCAAGATCCTTCTGTGCAGGGCTGCTTTCTAGGTGGTTGGCCTCAAAGTGTGTTTGCAGGAGGTTGTTCCTGTGCAGATTCAAGACTTTGAATTTTCCCCAGCTGAGCTCCATGGGGTTTCTCTCTGCCTTTTCTAAGTGTGACATGACCCTTCGGCTTATCAGCCACTCTTCCCAGTCAAGGCAAACTTGTCCAGGTCATTAATGATGGTGTTAAGCAGGGCTGAACCTCATGACTTTTCTGCAGCTGGCCTCCTAATGGCTGCTTGCTGTCCTCTGGGCCTCATTGCTCAGCCAGTTTTCACTGTCCACTTATCTAGCTCAACTTTGTTGACTTGTCTAGCAGGAAGTTATGGGGGTCAGTGTTAAAACCCATAGTAAAGTTGAGATAAGTAATATCCACTGTTCTCCCCCTCACCTGTGCACCTCGTCCCCTCATTGTGAAAGATAATAATGTTGTGTGAGGAATATACAGAACAGTATTTCCAGAATGCAAACTGATCTTGTCACTTTTTATGCTGGTAATGGTATAATGTTAATTTTTTACTGTGCAGTTTCTGTCTGAACAGAAAATTCTAAAAGCCCCTTTATGAGCACTGTATTAACTACTGTAAAACTGTGAAAAGACTGGTCCTTATAATAAAATTTTTAATGCTTTGGAAAGAAGAAAACTCAGGGGAACACTTGCTGCAGACCAAACTCCACACTGAAAAGATTCTTTGGAATATTTTTCTTTTTCAGAGCTAAGCTACATTAGAGCTTTCTCTTAGAAGATTCCGTTCCCCAGTCCCCAATTTAAATCACAAGAAATCTAATACCATAATGTCAGATAAGGTCACACATTTTCTTTAGGACTTAAAAAACTGCACGTATCCTGCAAAAATATCTTCAAAATATTCTAGTATTGTTATGAAGTGATACACCCTGCAGTGATTTATGAATGGAATGACTGGCAGTCTGGTCTGATTAATACTTTTTTCATTGTTTGCATTGATCTTAATTTAATAACTTTAAAACCCCCTTGATTTAGAATTCTGGTATAAAACATACTATTATTTTGTTCTCACAGCTCACTGTGTACATAAGCTGAGAATTTCCATGACCAGAGTGATACAAAATTGCAAAAAAAGGGTCTTACAGAGCAGGAAAGTGGACCTGTATTCATAATTCACATTCTGTTTCTCTGTACTTGCTCCCTTTTTTGCATTTGAATGTATGTCATGTTTTTTGAAATGCTGCTTTTAATATCTGTGTAATAGAATCTGGCTCAGCAGGAGAGAAATAGTTACCTTCTATAATTCCTGAAAGGTTTTATCCATTTTTAGTCATTTTTATATTGCAGTTCTGCTGTTTTCTTATTAATTTCACCAGTTTCTTATTACCAGTATTTCTGTGTCAATGCATCATCATTCCAATATTGCAGGTTATCAAGGGTTGAATAAAAATATGCAAACCCTCATCTACTCTGGGATGATTGTGAATGTATTTCTTGGGGAAGAAGTTAAGCAGTGTTACTAATTTCACAACCATGGGTAGAAATAGGGTGGACACTGGAAATAGGAGGCTCCTCCATCATGGTTATGCAGAATGCTGACCCTGTTCAGTCCAGGACAACTGTTGGGCAGACTCTTCATGGTGTTATTTCTGTCTTTTTTCACGGCGTCCTTCAGTACATCTTCTGTTTCTTTATCTCCATTTCATACTTCCACAGTGCCTGTGGGTAGGGCACAAAACAATTCCTTAAGAATAGACATTTTTGCTGCAATTAGAGCTGCAAACAATCCCCTGCATTTCTCCATGATGATGATGCAGTTCATCTGTTATGTTCATTATGTCGGCAGTACTGAAGCTCAAGCATAGAGAGGCAGCCACATCCTCTGCTGGCTGAAGTACCCTTCACAGGACCTTCTCTCATCACAGGTGCTTAAATAAGTTCATGTAATAAAAGCAGCAGTTATTGGTCTATCAGTCATAGAGTTTCCAGTGTTGCCAGCACTGGGACAGGTGAACTGCTTTGGCAGCAGTAGGAAATCCCAGCAATGTTGGTGGAGACACTTAGTAGTGATGTTAGAGGCAAGGCTACAGCTCAAGAGTGATTTTGGTGTTGTGCTTTGTACAGTTGAGAGAGTCTTTCCCCATGCAGGACCAAGCCTAAAGGTGACAAAGATACTCAAATGCACTGCAGATTATTAGAACTTCACCCAGGGCTATCTCTAGGTATATTGATTGTATGCTGTGAACATGATCTGTGTCCCCTCTCTCACGGGTAAACAGCCTTCATGCCTTTTTTCTATACTAAACTTACTTACAAAATATTTTTTCCACTTGCCAGATGATTATTTTAAAAAGGAATATTCTATGTTGTGTGTGTTTGTGTGTCTCTCCAAAAGGCTGATTTCCATACCTTTTACGTGGCTTAGAACACTTCAACTCAGTGGAAAATAAACTTCTTTTTTAAAGTGGAAGAACATTACTCTTCACAAAGGGCAGCTTTGCCTAGACCTTGTGGATAGTGGACACTGTCTAAAGTCTGGATATGGCTAGGATAAGTACAGTGCATGGGGTACCCATGAGCCTCTGTGCACAGCCAGCAGCAGTGGAGGCAGGCTGGGTCAATCAAGTGAGCAGAGCCCTGCAGGAGGACCGTGGGAGCTGGCTGATGAGTGGTCACAGGAAGCTCAATCCTGTCTCCTTTGTCACCTTCTTCCTGTAAAACAGAGGCAATAATAGCTATGTCATATATTTGGAGATTTTCTGATGCTAATTCCTGTGCAAGAGAGAGATAATTTTTTATCATTCTTAGGTGGAGTAAATTTTCTAGTTCAGTCAATGTGGCCATAAAGTTCTAATTGAAGCATTGGATTCAACTCTTCACTGTAGTTCTGTGCAAGTGATTATGAAATTTTTATTATGGAACAGATTTTTGTGATTAAACTCTGGTCTGGATTGTGAGACTAAAGGACAAAACCCTCCTGTCCACATTACTTGCTATTAGAAGTCTGGGAGTAAATTTGAAGAGGAAAAGGTTGTTTTGAGGTGAGATACTGTTTTAATTCAATTACTTTTCCAATCCTTATTTCGTTAGGATTGTCAGGAGATTTCTTGCGTTCTGGACGATACTCTGCTCATACCATCAATGGTGCCTGGTCCCCCTGGTCTCCGTGGTCTCAGTGCAGTCGTGACTGCAGCAGAGGTATCCGGAACCGCAAACGGGTCTGCAGCAATCCTGAGCCCAAGTATGGGGGACTTCCTTGCCTTGGCCCATCTTTAGAGTACCAGGAATGCAACATTTTGCCTTGCCCAGGTAAGTTTCAAATTAAATGAAGAAGTTAAATGACTCATCCTCAAATTTATATCTTTCAATATTTAGTTGTTTTTTTCTTTTCTATTTTAGTTGGTGAGTTTTGGGTTTGTTTTGTTTCTTAAATCAATTGCAGCTCAGATTTGTCTTTATAATGTAATTGGATTTGAGTAATATTTCCATGTGATGTCAATAAATTTATCGTCAACAGCATTAATAGATATGTCTTTTTTCACTTGTGAGACTGACTGTAAAAATATAATTCCAGTAGGTAAACTTATAAAAAAAAAAAAAAAAGGACATAAGAATTCTGGCAAGACGTGAGAAATCTGGCCTAGTCTTTATTTAATTCAAAATATAATTTTCATCACAGTGGTTGCTGACATTAAATCTGTGTTAGCTTTTAAGTGCAGAGCCGCCAGCAAATAAGGTTCACAACTGATCACCAAATTAGATGATTATTCAAGTAGTCCGTAAAGATTGTCCTTGCAGTCTTGAGTTTCTGCTTAATTTAAAGTTGGTTTATGATTCTATGAAAGGGATTACAAGGAGAATATATGTTTACAAGAAGCTACCTTGGATTGAAAATCATTGTTGTATGTCTGACCTAGGGGAAAAAAAATTCTTGATTTCAGTCACCTCACCCTTCATAAAATGGACACTCAAACTGAAAGCCTTTTGAGCTTATGAGAAAAGAAAGGGGAAAGATATAGGAGAACACATGAAGAAAAGAAGGTGCTATTGGTTTAGAAAGAGATAATTCAAGGTAAGAAACAATAGAGAGGAAGAAGGAAGGAAGACTGAAAGACTCAGTTCTTTTCGGCAGCAACAAGTAAATTTAGAAATAAGCTTTCATACATCTTTAATTATATTAATTATGTATAGCAGTGCTGCATATTTTCTTGCTGAAGACTTGAAGCTTTTGTCATTTATTTGAGTGTGGACCTGAAGAATTACTGTGGCAATATACGTACTATGTACATGTATCAATATTGTAAAGCATACATGCATATTAACATATACAAATATGGTTTCAAATTAAAACTGTATTCCCTAAACCATGGATACATTGGTTTTTATAATATTAGTACTTTTTCCAATCTCTGTGCAGTGTTTCCCTAAGCTTTTAAAGCCCTCTAACAGTCACTGTTCATTTTTTGCATCAGAATTTAAGCAGAGGATCTGCGCGGAAGACAACACTTCCTTCTCGAGAGGACACAGTTTCTTGAAAAACACGTTTCCATCTCGAATGGAACCTAAGCAGTATGTTTTGGCACACGGCCTCCAAACCCAGCAGCTCTGTGAACATTCTGGCTGTTTCCTGAAAGCAAATTTCTCTGCAGTTTTATTGCTAACAGGAACGATAGGATTGTTTGACAACTTGAATGCCCCGAGTCACTCAACCCCTCAGCTCTCCTGCTGGTGGAACATATCCACAGGGAATTCCTATTGAGGATCTCTGTTTTGGTCTGGGGAAACACCCATTGAGCCACTAAAGTTGTAAAAGAGGCACTTGGGCAGAGACAGCCATTGCTTTCTGGTGAGATTTTGTTGCTGTATCAAGGAGGAAAGTAGCTTCAGTTGCTCATTGTCTCTCTATCTGAGAGCGTGAACACCTGAGAAGATCAAGGGAAGGGATGATGCTTCTTTCTGAGCATAGAGACACAGCCAGTGAAGGGTGTCCATGTTGTCTACACTAAGCACTATTGGAGAGAGGTGGGAACCTGCAGAGAACCAACTTTTGCCAGAGAATTAGGAAATTGTGGTCCCACTCTTCTCCATGTCAGCACAGCCCTAGTGTGTGATCTGATTGATTAGTTCCCAGACTGGAATCATAATGCCTTGCTTTTTCCAGGATAATAACATGATAAACAATTCTGTTTCATGTAACTGCACTGTTGCAGTAGTTTGGCAGTAATTCATTTAATCAAAGATTTAGAAGACCATTGCACCAACGTGTGCAAGCCTCCCCAGGGATGTGTGCAGTAGGTGAAGCAAGCACCTCCTCACTGGCTTCTGCTTCCCTTGCAAAGGGATCTCTCCATAGGACACTGCCATCAGCTTCCTTTGAAGCACACGAGCTTGTGGGATAAGGTAACAGCTCTGCTCACAAGCTCTGAGATTTCTGATTGTATCACCATACTGTAGTAACTCGAGCACACTCATTAAATGGGCACAGATTGTCTATAAAACAGGGCTAGATTTGTTGCACAGCCCTTGCTTTTGATTTTCAGATTAAATGCAGTCTTGAATTTTTTTGAACTTCTAAAGTTATTATAAGACAAAGGTTTTCAGAAAGTGGTATTTTTATTAAGCTCTGCAGTTATTCACTGCTACATTTTTTGAAAGAAATTATTTTAACTAGTAAATGTAGAGTCCCTAGTTGTTTATGATATAGACAATACCCCAAACTAAAAAACATGAATTGTAAGGCACAAGTTAAAACTGTGCTTTGATTTTGAAAATATTTTAAAAGATCAGTTGATATAAACTGTGATGGGCCTTTCCGAAGCAAGTGCCCTAATCTATCTAATAATTTTGTTTAGAGACAAGTTTTATTTTTCTTTTCAATGCAAAGCAAATTTGAATAAAGATGTAGAGCATGAATGAAGTAGTTAGATGTATCATAGTCTGCAAAAAGTAATAACAAAGTTCTTTGCTGCAGAATTACTCTTTGCCAGTAATTAAGAAAATACATAGGAGACTAAATCTGATCTCAGATAAATCTGAAGGGAAAACTTTGCAAGCACTAGATGTAATGGATTTTTTTTTTTTTTTGAGACATGGGAGAGTAAAATATTATTGCAGAATAAGGCTCATCCATAAATTAGGCATTAGACCTGTTTATAAACTTGTAGGAAGGAAATAAATTCTTACTGGAGAAGCACACCAATAAACTTGAATTCTCTAAATTTTTAATGAAAGAGACAGAAAGGCTAAAGAATGTGAGGGGATTTTGTTCTGACCTTGACCTGAAAATATTTTCCATAGTACTAGAATTAAAATTGCAACCAAGAATTTGATTCTGTCTAAGATTTTCCTGAGCTCCCCCAGGGTAAGGACAGCTTCACCTGCTCCCTTGTGACACAGAACCCTTTAGTTACAGTCTAGCCCAGTCATTAAACTTCCAGTAATATTCTGGTTAGCAGGAAGAGGTGCAATGGAAGCCATAAGGAACCCTTCCTGCCCCTGCAAGCTCAGTTCTGCTTTGCTTCCTCTTCTGCTTATTGCAGACAGGATCAACCCCTCATGACGTGAGCTGCTGAGAAAGGGGAGTGATGGAGAACTATACTGAGCAGTGTTTAAATCATGCTGAAAGCCAGTGGGAGTTTCTGCTTCTCAGTGTCATCCCAGAAGATACTAAGAGCTCTGAAGTACTAACACAATGAAAAAGCCCATGGAGCAACCAAAGTGTACAAGGCTGTCGTGGCTGGTTAAGTGTCTTGCAACACTTGGGGCATCTTAAATATTCTTATTCATATATCAGTAAATAGAAATTGATGGTTAAATGCAGGTTCACAGAACTTAAAAAACCTACAGAAGTCATCTAGACTTTGCCTTCAGTGAGTTCTATCAAACCTTTTTTAAGCCTGCAGGAGAGAGAGAAACTGAATTTTTTTCTGCAGTATTAAATGGTCCACTGATGGGGTAGCAGTCACCATGCCTTTTGCTCATAGTATTTGAAGGCTGAATATATAATAGTAAATTGAACAGTGCCAGAAAATTTCCAGAATTTGTATCCAGGTTCTAGAATATGATTTGTCAGTATTGCTCAAGTTTTAGAATGATCCCTCATACAATTTTGCCTTCAGCTAACTATCACTCTCCCAAATAAGCTGCAGAAATAATTTGTGAGCCAGTGTAGGGTAAAGGCATGTTCTCAGTACTCAGTTTCCATCTGGCTAAGCTACTTTTAGGGGCAGGAGAATTTCAATTATTGTCTTGCACTACCAAATTATACTTTGAACCTGTGCCTCAGCTCTTTTTTTATGTCTCAGAGATGTGAATGGCATTGAGCTGGCAAGAACTGAACTGAACAGCCTCAATAATTATGGAAAGGATCTGTGACTGCTTACTGACATTTCTGCTTTCTTTGAGTTCCTAATATGCAGTCAATAATAAAAGAAAGTAATCTAAAATCAGTCATATCAGGGATTTGTTATCCTTGGGGGCTGGCAAAATATTTGCATCATGAAGATAAATAGTTGATGAAGAGAAGTGTTGTTTGAATGGTAAATTCTGCAAATCTACAAAAACTACAGGAATTTATTAACTGAAAGATCTGTTTGCCTTACAATAATAACAACCAAACATAAAGAACATTGTCCTGGTTCACAGTATTGCACATCTCCTCAGTTATTTCTGTAGAAAAAGACAACTTGTCTTCATTTGGGTTTTGGTTTAGTTTTTGTTGCCTTCTGTTATATTCCTTTGCATAGGGACATAGGACACTTGGCCTATGTGCCTTAATTAGACATTTAAAACAGAGCTGTGTGAGCTGAGTACCATGAGCTACAGGAATTCCTGTTCCCTCTTCCTCTCAAGGAAAGTGGAAGATCAGAGGGAAAGGATGATTGCCATCTCTTAGAGTTGAAATTCTGATATTTCATGACAATGTTTTGGAATTTTACCAAATTCAGATTTTTATTATAGTAGTTCTAGTTTACTTGTGACATTTTAGCTGAGAAGATCTGAATAAATTCATATATCACTAAACTTGCTAATGACAATAATGAGTTTCAGATATACAAAAATCTCTGAAAGACTATATAAGTTATTTATGCATCCCCTAAAGCCAATTGCTGCTTATTGGTATTGTTTTTTTTCTTCATTATTGTTTTCATTTCCTCCTATTATATTTTTCTTTGAAGTCATACTTGGCCACAAAAAAACAGAAATATATTTAAAAGAATAAATTTTATTCTGCAATAGCTTTGTAAATCAGGAGGAAAAAAAAATTACTCCAGTAAATGGAGGCTGAAGCCCATCTCATAACATGCAGTTATCTCCCTAGGCTGCTTCTATAGCCAGCAGGAAGAGGGATGAACTGCTCTTTGAAGCAATTGTTGCTTCTCTAACTTACAAGTCTCAGTTACAGACTTAAACCTGAGTGAATCCTTAGCTTTTGTTATTGTTCTTTTCTTAGAACCATTTCTTTGCCTTGTGTTTCTGCATTGCATTATTTTGATTGTTTGTTTCATCCAGCATTGCTTTTATGAATAAAAAGTATCACAGATTTTGCCTTTGTAAGCTATGATGTAAAAATTGCTCTTTCCCCACACTGAAACATGCAGCAATATCCCCCCACAGGATTGGTAAAAAGCAGTAGACTAAGTGATGTGGAATGAGATGGTCCCCAGGTGTGTGGAGGGGAGCAGCAGGCTGCCCAACATGCAGACAGTTTATAAAGGAGCCTCAATTCGGTCTGTGTTCCCATCAAAGCAGGTGAGGTCAGTGTGTCCACACTTCCTTGTAAAACCCAAAGTGCATAGCAGGGTATCCAGTTCACTTAATTGTCTCTTGGAAATTCTCCAGCAGTGTGGATGTGTTGTCATGTCCTCAGGAGATCCCATTTCTGTACGCTGTTCCTTCCTGGTGCATCCTCTTCCCTATGGCGCGTGCTTTTTTTCATTACAGTGGAGAAATATTTATTAACCTCAACAACAGCCAGTGGGCAAAAAGTTGTTTGCTTTACTATAAAGGAAAGAGCAGTGTTTGATAGCACCCTCCTAGCTGAAAAGAGCCTTCTTCCTAAAGGGACCAACCTCAGCAGTTGTCAGAAAATGTAAAGACTCTTTAAATCTTTCATTGTGGAACTACTTTAATGACTTCCTTTTATCCAACAGCTCTACAAAATTGTTATGTAAAGAAACTGTAGTGACTGGAACTTTCCTTGCTGCTGTGTATTTTTCCTCCTATAAGAGGCAGAAATAACATTAAGGGCTCCATGACAAAAGAAAAAAAAGGGGAAAAAACTCAGATGGTGCTGTGTTGCTAAGCAACTTAAAGAAAGATGAAAGAAACCACAGAGCTCTATTTAGGTCTTGTAAAAACTCAAGCAGTAAATACCCACTCCTTTGATCTTATTTAACCATGATGATGCCTTATTATCCTCTGTTGCTGAAAAGAAAAAGTTCTGGGGACCAATAAAAGAGGTAGTTACAATAGCCCTTGAAAGGTTAGAGGCAGCCTGTCAGTAAATAGTTGCTGAAAGAAAAAAAAAAACTTATAATTGCACTGTCCAGCTCAACTAGGATAACTCCAACATTGCCTGTTACATTTGTCCTTCCCCACCTTCCCCAGACCCACTTCTCCCCTTACATCTGAAGTCACGTGGTAGAGCCGTGATCATGGCTCTTGTGGAACACGGTGACGTTGCTGGGTGTCACATCAGTCTCTGTGTCCCCAGCCACCTGTGGCAGTTTCAGATGCAGGTGCATTTGTAATCTGTGCTCTGTCCCATGGAAAATGAGTCCAAAAGTGCTGGGGGTCACTGCCTCCCTTACAGTGAACAGCACACTGGCAACGTTTGCAGACAATTTGTGCTCTGTGTAGCCCATCTCAGACAGAATCAATTCTGTTCTGTGGAGGTCTGTATGCTGCAGCAAACATGCCTCTGATCATTCATTTCAACTAGTCAAAGATCACTTTAAAGAAAAAAAAATAAAAGGAGAAAAGAGGGAGTATCTAGAAAGGTAAAGCCTTAATATCGTGTGAAATAAATAGCTGGGGTAACAGCTTCTGCTTTTATTTGACATAATTTAAAAAGAAAGAAAAAAGAGGCAAATTCTGAATAAAAGATACCGTGTCTTGAAATTGTTACAAAATTGCACAGTATATTTCACCTGCACTGAAGACAAATAACCTGTGGCTTTCTAAGATACGAGTTTGCATAATACTGCATTAATAGAGTTATCTCAGGCAAGAAGACATATTTGTTTTCCAGTGAAAAGTATGAATAAGAAAAATATGAGTAAGAGAACAAGTCAGATACTCTACTAAGATATAGTATTTATTTATGACAGGTGGTATAAAACTCTCATGCATGATGATTTGGTGTATGACATAGCAATCATTGAATTCCTTAATAATGGAGATAATTTATCTAAATTGCATACTTGGAATATAGTACCAGATTACAGAAATCCTATCTGTCAAATCAGGCTTCAGAGTCCAGATAAACTACTTGCAAGAGTTTTCACAACTACAGTTGTTAGCAAGGAAGTGCCAAATCCATGCTATCTTGATGTTTAGGATGGTGTTGAGAACAAATAATACAGGGAATAAAATGCAGTTTATTCAACAACTTCACTTACAGGATTAGTAAATAGTCTTAGGTATGCAACAGTGAATTATCTGTTTGATTAGCAGTTAAGAACCTGAGGCTATACTGTATCTGAAATTACATTAAAAAATGCATGTACAGCTTTTAATATCAAAATTCTCCTAGCTCATTTTCTCACTGTGGAAGACTTTGCATAGAAATCATTCTACTCAACTCACCAAGTGCATTAGTGATATGCAATCCTGCAAAGCCAAAATGAGTATTTTTTAAATGTTCTACATCTCTAAGAGAGAATCTAAATGCAAATACCACATAGATATTTTCATTGTAAGCTAGGGTTTTTTTGAGATTTATAACCTGTTGGGATTTTTTTAGGGTAAGAGATAATGATGGAGTAGCATTTCAGTAAACCAGTAGAAACTACACCTTGAAAGGCTGTTTCATTAATTGAACAGAAAAGATCAAGAAGACATGGCAAATAATTTACTTCCTTAAGAATTCAAGTGATAATACTTTCAAAAGAGGTTTGAAAAGAAATTCTTTTTTTTGTAGGATATGAAAATTTTGAAAGTTTAGACTTTTATCTCTTAAAAAAAAAAAAAAAGATAAATGAAGAAAATACTGAGATTCTTTGCAGAAGGAATACTTCCCTGGGAGAAATACATCTGACTTTGTCATATGGCTACAGATAGGAAGCCTTTGGCAAATGGGCTACAATGTGGCTGTAAATACCAGAAATACATCCTGGAGCAGTAGCTTTAAGAACAGAGGCTCAAAGGAGTCAGACTGGTGCAGGCAATGAGGTGAACTTTCATTTAAATTTTGCCTAGTGGCCATGTGTCATAAACCATATGACAAATGGGTCTCCCATGAAATTCAGCCTACATTTCAGAAGAATTTTGTGAAATCTCTGACTGAAGAATAGTTTGACATACTCGAATTAGTAAATGCAAAGAGGATAGAGAAGGGAAGGTAAATATATAATATATATTTTTCAAAAGCTTGTTTTAGAAACTTAAAGTGGCAACTCCTTTTGGCTATGTGTGTTGCTTTTTTAAACCTCTGCCATTGTTCTGCTGCTGACATCTATGGTAGAGCTGTGTTACGACTGTAACATTATATTGGCCCATCAAATCCTACAACTGTGTTAGATCGTTTGAAATGAGTTGTAGGATTAAGGCAATCCACCTGGGTTATGAAACAAATTCTAGCTTCCTCTATCCTTCTGTTACTATTATTGGGCTAAGTTTTATTTATATCAATAAAAAAAGGACTCTGAGCTTACAATATTTCTGCTAAACAAGCTTTGGTATTTTCTTTCCTCAAAACTGAGAAAAGCAAAGGAAAAGATTTTTGCCCTTAAAGATATTATGATACCCACTAAAATCTTCTTATATGGATGAGTAATTTTGTTAGGCTTTCCAGCATACCAGGGGTTTTTAAAATTAAACTGCATCGTGATAAGATTAAATTTGTGGGAACTATGTTCAATGGCAGCTAAAAATATCCAATAATTTCGGTAGGCCATGAATTAGATCACAGAATATGAGAAAGATGAGCTGGATTATGCCATGTCTCACATCAGCTTGGAAAAATAGAGTGTTCTTTGTGTTTTCAGTGGATGGAGGCTGGTCTTGTTGGTCGTCTTGGTCAAAGTGCTCCGCAACGTGTGGCGGAGGGCATTACATGAGGACGCGCTCGTGCACGAACCCAGCCCCCGCGTACGGAGGAGACATCTGCCTTGGCCTGCACACCGAAGAGGCGCTCTGCAACACACAGCCGTGCCCAGGTACTGCCCATCCGCCTTTGTTGTTCCTTGTGGGCCACTGGAAAAGGCATTCCCAGCTAGGCAGCATCGTGTCCTTGAGCTATTGTCCAGAGCAAGTAATTTCTCTCCCTTATTAAGTGCACAGTCAGCTCTTACATGCCACAATGCTACAGTAAATCAAGCACAAGCAGAATACCTTCTACAGGACAGTGCCTCCTGCTTCCCTCTTTAAAAATTAAAATCTAAGTCACCATGTCTGGATCTGGATTAAGTAAAATTGTGTAATGTTTGAAGTGGACAATGCAAAGAGTTATGAGACTTTTAATAAAAATATCACAAAGAAGTGCTTTTGTTACAACACCAAACATTCATAGCAAGAAAATTGCTGAGATTAATATTCAATATGTGTTATCACTAAGTCCTTCAAGTAGATAATATTAGTCCCATTTTCATATAAAACACAAAGAAAACTTTAATGGTCTTTGTAAAATTCCTTCTTCCACTTTGGATGTTAAGGAACAAAGACTTGATCTTTCTAAATGACTGTGGACTGCTTAGTAAATGAAATGTCTCAGCACTCCTGCTAGTTGTATGATATTATGGATCATGTCTATTTCTGTACATTTGACTCTGCCTTTTGACTCGTATTAAAGGAAAATAATTTTTTAAAATGAAATTTAAGTGAGGAATTCAGATTAAAACCACATAAACTTTCATTTATTGCTGATTAGTGGATTACAGGCAACAGCAAAAGGAAGGAAGAAGCACTAATGCCATGCTGTATTACTTGCTGCACTTAGAGCTCCTAGACTTCATAGCAAAAGTTTTCTGCTCATATGATGAATCTGTGCATGTGAGGGCAAAAAGCCCTGTGAGTTTGAATGGATCATATTACTTGTTATAATTCTTTCCTTTTCTAGGCATTACATATCTTCCAGCAGAATAAAAGCAGCTACTTTGTCAAAATTAAAGCAGATGCAACACTCTGTATTGAGTTAAAAAACAAAAAAAAGCCAAGCATAGAAATCAGTTGATGATTTCATCTTTTGAGACAAATAGTGTACATTTGTATGTAGAAGGTGCAGAGCTGCCTTGAAATCCTTAAGGCATCTTTAAAAGGTCAGAGCTGGAGTGTTCATTGTGCTAGTATTGTAGCTATTTCTCTTGTTGAGTATTTATTTTCTACCACCATTTTCCTATTTGCAAACATTCATAAATAATGTCTTCATCTTATTTTGACCTGCCCATGACCCAAATTTTGGAGCAGATGCAGGAGGGAGGAGGAGGCTAGTTTCATTCATCTTCGTTGAAGAAAGTGGAAAAGCCTCATAAAACAATAACATTTCAGAGGCTGAAAATGTATTTCTCACATTCTGTAATATTTTATTGATATTTCAGCCTCGCGGAAAACGTGCCATAGGTTTTTTGAAACAGCACATCATCCGCTAGCTGCGAGAAGGCCCTTGCCTCACGTTTACGATATAAATTTCAAAACTGCTTTTTACTGCTCTCATTTCACGTGGGTATGGGTCCAAAATAACCACAGTGCTAGATAGATCAAGTTTGGACAGATGCCTGAACTCCTGCAGAGCCATTTCCTCGTGGCAAGGACCAGGTGAGGAGCGGTTCTTCCTTGCGCAGATCCGGAAGCAGCATGGCTGACATTCACTGCTTGAGTGACGTGCTCAGTATGAGAAGAGAACAGTAATGACTCTTGGAATCTAAGAGCAACCAACCAAGACAGAAATGAATATGCGAAAATGGAAATGATTTATAACATTTCTTCAGTTGTGAAAACAGCGAAGATTTTTTTGGCACTTGAAATGCTACTTTTTTTTAGCAGAAAACTAAACTTCCTGGAATCCCAATACCAAGGATTTGTTGAAGATACAGAGATTTAATGGCAAATCCAACTGAAAGAATTCAAGTATGCACTTAAAGTAACAGGCTTGTGTCTGCAAAACACATCAGTTTTTCTCATCTTTCATTTTAAAAGCTCTGTCATTGAGTTTGTAGGTTTTTTTTTTTTAATTTATCCAAATGCAGTCACAGCAATATGAAATTCCTTTCAGTACTTCAGTACTGATCAGTAGTGGCTGATTATGAGGAAATGTACCAGTTGCAATGCTGTCTGTAATATGTTGCATAAAACAGTATTTTATACCTTAAGTATAACTTACTGCTTCTGTATGAGGTGAAAATACATTCTGTCCTTGGAAAGGGAACTCACACATACAAATAATGGACAAAACAGTTGAGCATTTAGAAATGGTGGTGTAATACTGCATGAAAAAAATTTAAATATTACATTGATTAATCTGATTTTTCTGCACTACTGCCTTCACCAAGGGTTCTCTTAGGAACTGCTTTATCTTAAGCTGGCTTCAAAGGCCAGCCATGACTGTATGAAGAAGACATGAGATGTCATGAGTAAGCCTTGCTATGTTAGAGGTGAAAAGTAGTTCCAGGTTAAACACCTTTCTAGTCTACCCTCTCTCTTACATTCTCATGACTTTTGCACAGAACTGAGGAGGAAGTTGAGAGGAGCCTGCCAGAGGTGCAAGAGAGCCTCAGATACCTTGAAAATAGAGAAAGGAATGAGACCAGATAGCTGAGTCAAAAGAAGAGTATGCAAAAGCTATGGGTTTAGCTTCCCAGTAGTGGCAGAGGTAGTGTCTCCACAAAGAGCAGCTCTGACAATTTGAAATCATACATCTGTTAGTCTTGGGTGCCTGACTCCTCTGCAGCTCTCTGAGCTCCCAACAACCTCCTCAAAGCACAGGTTTGGTGTGAGGATCCGCCACGCCAGGAGTGATGCTCTGTTTCATGCTTGCACTGATGCCCCCCTCTCCTCCTCTGTGACTCTGTGTGCCAGATGGAGCTGATCAGCTCAGCACCAGACCCAGGGACTGCCCATCCTGTAGTGTCTGAGTGCGCTACAGGGCTCACATCGTTTCTTTATGGGTCCCTTAAGGGGCAGGATGAGACCCTATGTGACTTAACATGAGCCACCTGTGCTCTGATGTTGCTGGTATGTAGCTTCTTCAACAAAGAACTGGCAGGTCAAAAGCACATTGGACAAGATGTGGCTGCAGAATGCACCAGCCAACAAGATGCATTTAGGATGCCCACAAGTCTTTTGGCACCTGCTGCATATATCCCAATTATACCAGGACTGGACAAGAGTCTTGGCTCTGGCTTGAGCATGCTCTCTGCCACCAGTGAGAACTGGGCCAAGATTGGTAATGAGCAGCATTCCTTTAAACTTGAACGAGCAGGGCTTTATTGTTACTAAATATTTAGGGCAAAGATCCATATACTTATTTCACTTAGATTCAGCAGCTGACACTGGAGGTGGCAACAGCAGCTCCTGGATGTGCCACGTTCAGTAAGCAGGAGGAAGCCTGTCCATTTGCTTGACTCCCACCTCAGCTCTCCTGCCCCCCTGAATTAGGACTGAACTACATTTTGGCATCTGCCTCTGTGTTCCTAGTACCCACTCTGCAAATGAGCCCTTCCCAGGACCTTTCCTAGGAAACAGAAAAGCCAAGAAACAGAGCTGAGTATTTCTGCTTCTCACAATAACAAGATCCTACAAGCTGATTGTATCAAGGTATTTGGCCTGTTCTTCAAAGAAGACCTTTTCCAGACAGTTGCTAATTGTTCATAAATATCAACATCCTGGTTCTTACCGGACCTCCTAAGTAAATCTATTTAATAAACATCTATTGCTTGGCATTTTTCAAGACTGCAGTCTCAAATATTCCTTCTGGAGTCTGTTAAATTTTAGATGACTGAGAGGTTTAACTTCTTTACTTTGTGAACAAGGGGAAAGTAATGAGTTATGAACCTTATATGTTGAAATTTTACAATGTATTGGAAAGGGTCCCAAAGAGTGTAAAACTTCCTTGACTTTTCCTCTGCTTGACAGTGTAGAAAAGCTTCACTAATTCACAAATTGTAATGTTCTCCAATCTAACTTGAATCAAAATTAGAAAATACACAGTTTTTCATTTGAAGCAAAATGAAATTTGTAAATTTGCATTGTATTGGCATCAAAGCACTTAAAATTTTGTAGTAGAAACAAGTTTGGTTTGGGATAGTAGGACTATTTATTCCATATCAAAACCATAAAGCCTATCTCTATGGGAAAGCTGACAGAAGAAAGGAAGGTTACCTGAGCTCTGTCTTTACTATATTTGCCAAACTCAGAAGATTCCTATGAATGCAAAACTTGGCCTTGAATTGTAAGAATGCTGAGTTCAGTAAACTCACAACACCTCATGGGAATGAGATCAATTCACTTCATTTAAGGAAAGCATCTGAGATTCCACAAGCATGAAATAAAAATATCTTAATCAAAGCTACAAAAGGAGAGGAAGAAATAAAGAGAAGACATGGAACATGACAAACTGAATGGGGAAGAGAAGATGAGATTCTGCAGCCAAGAAATGGACCTAAGAGGGCAAAAGCTAAAAAAGAAAACTTTAAAAAAAATCTTCAATATGCTACTATTTTTGTGGTTAACTGCACATTCTGTTTCAGATTCAAATATATACTCTTACAGTTCTCATTGCTGCTTGTCAAGTACATAAAAAAATACAGTGCTCTTGTCCACCCTAATGACCTAGACTGGAATTTAGTCCACAGCTATCACTCTTTCACTCACTCACAGAGAATCCCCCAGCTTCTCACTTCCACACACAAAAGCCATGGCAGAAGCCAAAACCATGATCTGTCTCTGGCAAATTTACCATCACATCCACATTTCAGAGGCTTCTGCCAAAACCCAACTGCCTTTGTTTTATCAAATTAAAGGAGCTGCCCTCTGCTAGATGGTGGTTGCTGGGGAGGAGGCTTTCTGTCCTGACTCAGAGATACAAGCTATTTCCCTGTCACTCCTGAACTCCTTAATCACAGTGTCTGCATGTGTGTCCCTCCCTGCCTGTTGCAGACAGCTGGTCCGAGTGGTCCGAGTGGTCTGACTGTGACTCGTCCGGCTTCCAGACCCGCACTCGACAGTGCATCCTTTTGTTTCCCGTGGGCAGCCAGTGCACGGGCAACACCACAGAGAGCCGAGCCTGTGCTCTGGACTCCAACTTTATACCAGGTGAGATCAGCCAGCTCCTTGGAAGATTAGTGAAACCTCTCAAGGTTTCAGGACTGAGACACAGCACTGTTCCAGTCTGCACGGTGCAGATCCATGACTGGAGCAGAGCTTGCCTTTAGTCAGCACAAGGATGTTGGTCTGCTGTGTAGAGACAATGTTGTTAGATCTGGTGTCCACACAAAAACCTGTCCCATGGCACCCAGTGCTGCAGAGTTCTCCTTACTGTCACTGCCTGGGACTTCAGTTTGTCACAACATTCTGCTGGTCTCTCCCGTTCTACTTGGTAGCAGGGGATGAGTACACACAGCAAGTAGAAATAGTTTGCTTTTTATTTTAAGTGTTTTTTTGAGACGAGGATTATTAGAGAAACATTGCTCTAGATTTTGTGGTTTGCTGTGGTTGTTAATCTGGAAATCATTTCAGAGAGCCCCTTACATTAATACCTGCTCAGAAAGGTAAATACTGTTAGCTGTGCCTCCAGTCCTTATCTCCCCCATGACTGCTAAGTACCTGATGGATTGTCACATTATGCATTATTCTATAGTATTTGTCGAATCTCATGACTGTACTTTTGTTTTTAAATCACAGGAGTCATTTAAATCCGCCCAGCAGTATGGGTGGTCACAATGCACTGCTGTTAACAGTCGATTTTCTCCCTGTGTGCGTTAAAAAAGCTAGGGGTCTTTTCACAGACAGAAAAACTTACATTTTAATTTATCATTGGAAATGTAGCTGTGTTTGCTCACTGCAGCAACCTTTTTTTTGTGTGACTATGCAGTAAACTGTAGTGCAATGTAACAAAGACATCAACAAAGTCAAACAGTGTTTTTATGGATGGGGCATAATGCTTTAACTGCCAAATAATATTTTTCTCTAAAACCATGTGAAAAATGGCAGTATGAAAGCAAAAACTCCCACAATGTATTTTCCCTTTTCTAAGGCTTTTGAAACTCTATTACTATTCACATTCAATCCAATATAAGCTCTACATCTTGTTTTGGAAAGTGGGCATTTTCAGAATCTGAGAGAAGCCACCATGTTTCTTGCCCTTCTGTTTTCTGCTGCTCCTCCTCACATTACCAGTAACACAGCAGATAAGGTCGTGCCCATTTACTGCCACCTTAGGGAATCGAGCTTGCCTTCTTTGGTTCACTTGGCTCACTTTTACTGATCCAGGTCCTTAACTCAAGGGTTTCCTACCTAGGTCTTGGCTGAAAAGCCTGATCCCTGCAAAAGAGGCAACCTTCCTCTGTTGTAAGAACTGGGCACATAGTACTGGCCTGTTTCTGTATCTTTTCCCTCACTTCATTTGTTGCTTGGAAAGGTATTATCAAAAACTTAAAATTCTGCTTTTTTGAAATCCAGGTATATTGTGTCAGCTACCCCACTTGTATACACTTGATCCTTGACCCTTTCAGAGAGGTTCAAGAGACTGATTTGTAAGGTAGAACTTCCCTTCATAGAAACCATGGTCTGAAAGTAAGGACTGGAAAAGCCTGACTGCCAACAGATTTTATTCTGTATTTTCAAACTAAAATGGTGAGGATACAGGCTGGAATTACATTTTATTAGTTTGCAACTGAGACCTATGACATGGGCAGTCGTCTTTTTTCGAACACGTATATATTCCCCCTTTTCACATTAGTGCTAAATGCGACTTGTATAAGTAATTTGAACACAAGATAATTAAACTTATTAATGTTTTAGAATGACAAAGAATGTTTTCGTGGGCATTTCATCCTTTTTATTGTGTTGTGAGGCAAGAATTAAAAATAAGTTGCTGCTTTTGCTTAGAAAATTGAGGAAATATGTCATGGGTCCTTTCAATTAATTCTATCACATAGTAAAAATATTTTTTACCTTGAATTTGAAGTGGATGTAATAGAATGAATTTTAAAATCCTTACTGTGTTAATCTAACTAGAAGTTCTCTGTAATATTTTTTCTCCTTGGGCTAAGTGGTTTATTTATTTTTCTAGAAATATCTGTGGCACGATCCAGCAGCATAGAAGAGAAACGATGTGGAGGTAAGCTTTTCAGCTCGAAATGTCTATTAAATGCTGAAAGATTGATTCCCCATTTTTTGCTTTTGTTTCACCTTTTTCACTCCCTTAGCATTATTCTACCTTCTAAATGCTGCATGCTCATTATTTACACTTTTACAGAAAAAAGTAGTTACTTGTACAGAAAAATGTAGTTACTACAGGATTTCTCATTAAATATCCATCTGTCATTGGTGACCTTTGAAAGTAGAACATGCATTATTGGATGTTTGTATTTTCTTCTTTTTTCAGTGTGACAGTCAGCCTTGTACTCATAAAGAAATATCTATAATAATCTAGTTATCAGAAGGTCAAAATTTGTAAATTTGTTGATCTGCCTTTTTCAGGATAATAAGTCCACAAACCTCCATTAGACTCCAAATAAACAGCAGAAAGCCAGCCTGCTAACATATTTAATAGCCCACAATCTATCTGGGACTCATTTTCAGCTTCATTGCCAGAGACTAAACTAAAAATTAATAAAAGATTCCATTCTGGAGACCTGTGATGCTAGAAAAAAAAATATTGAAAGGAGGAAGAAGAAGAAGAAGACGAAGAAGAAGACGAAGAAGAAGACGACGAAGAAGACGAAGACAAAGAAGATGAAGAAAACGAAGAAGATGAAGACGAAGACGAAGACGAAGACGAAGACGAAGACGAAGAAGAAGAAGAAGAAGAAGAAGAAGAAGAAGAAGAAGAAGAAGAAGAAGATATCACGCTTAGCCTGTGTCATCATGGTAATATCTCTGGACAGTTCTAGTATTCTTCCATGCACAGATAAGCTGCACTTTTAACCTAATAAAGGACAATGAAAGCACAGAGGTTATACAAGGGTACTTGTGCATATGGTAACTTGTTATGGGAGCCTGGATAATGTAATTTGATTTTTTTGCTAATTAGCAGTGATACTCTGAAAACATTTTGCCAAGTTCTACAACACTTGGAAACTGTCATAGAGGTGTAGGAGGATATTTCAGTGATGGATCGATGTATTGACACTGTCAACTGAGTCACCTAAATATTAGTTCGTGTTTCTAAGTATTCAGTAGGCTTGTAAAGGACCTACCTTAGGTTTTACAGAAAATGAGACCCAGGTACTCACCCGTTTTTCTGTGTTGCAGTGAAAAATATCTAAGAGATGTTTTTAAGACTAGCACCACTATGTCAGTTTAAAATCCTTCATTTGTACATTTAGGCAACAACAAACAAATTTTCAGTCATATTAAGATGAAATTTCAAACATGAGCTTCTCAGTGATACTTCTTTCCTAAAGTAAATCAAAAAGCACAGCTCCAGTTTGAACTAACAATGGAAAGCAGTGCAATTTGTTTATTCTGAGCTAATCCTACTGGTGCCTACATATCTGATCTGGTATGAGACACCAGTAATGTTCAGTAATTTCAGGAGATGACTGTTCTGTAGGTTCCCTCCTACAGTTTCCCTGAGCAATGGGCTTCCTGTCAGTTTTAATCTGTGTGTAGGGTTTCCCATGGTCTGTTGCCATCGTACCTTTGAGGAGCAGAGCAGATAGGAGAGTGCTGGGCTCTGAGCTGTTGACTTTGCACTCTCTGGCTGCCATGCTTAAAGGTAATATTGAGATTCAAGGAGTCCATCTCTCACCACTTCCCCTTTCCCCCCAAAATGCTGCCATTTCTTCCCCGCTCCCTCTTAAAAAAAGAAAAAATTCCAAGAGCTGGACAAGGCAACAAACTGGCCAGGACACAAAAAGAATGGCAAACAGCAAGAATCAAAGCAGGTCTGGAAAAATGTATACTGCTGCATCTGGGACATGCATCCAATAAAAGGGATATGGAAAACATTTATGGAAAGCAGGAATGTGGTTCAAAGACATCAGGATTTAGTCAGTTCTGCCACGAGTCACTATGTGTAAGAGAAAGAACTGTAATAGCAGCAGAGGAGGTGATACTGTACTTCACTGAAAGAAAAAAGCTATTTATGTACACTATATACATAATTTATACATAACAAGGCTGTACAGTCTGAAGAAAAAAAATCGATGAACTATTCAAACATACAGAATGCAATTAATTTTTCTTTTGTGTTCTGAACTTATTTAAGCATCTTTCAAAGATCTCTACTTACAGAGATGTATGGCTATCTAAGATTCTTATAATGGTCCCTTCAGGGAGGTAAAATAAATTTACTACTGTAGGGATAAGCCATTGCAATTGAGATGTTTCAGGGAAAAACATGAAAATTCCCTTATCCTTTTTTGAATCAAACACTTGTCTACATTCTTCCCCGAGCTGAAGCTTTTACTGCTACTGCCTTAAAATTAAGACTGTGTTCTTGTCCCCGCTGTGCAGAGTTCAACATGTTCCACATGATTGCAGTGGGATTAAGTAGCTCAATCCTTGGTTGCCTTCTCACCCTGCTCGTTTACACCTACTGCCAGCGGTACCAGCAGCAGTCGCACGACGCGACCGTCATCCACCCAGTGTCACCCGCTCCGCTCAACACCAGCATCACCAACCACATCAACAAACTGGACAAATACGACTCTGTAGAAGCCATCAAGGTGAGCTGTGGGCTGGGAGCTGCTCCTAGGCAACATTTCTGCTGCACCAGAAGTGTTCTCCTTGCTACTCTTCTGCAGTGGCATTTGAGCTCAACTTCTGCTGATTGTTAATGCCAAAAGTAGATTTCACTTGAGGTGTTGTAATTGCAGATCCTTTCACTTGTCAATCCCTGTTAGGCAGGAAGTTGGATTTTGCATATGTATATAATTCATATGCATGTATTTATTTTTCCTGGAAAAAAACAAATTACTCAAGTTGTTTTGTGGGATTTTTTTCCTAATTGTGTTCCCCAGTGGCTTGTTCAAGAAATAAATAGGGCCATTAACAATCACCATGGCATCTACTGAAGAAAACCCTTTGGCTCTGATGATCCATTATCAAGGTCACTGTTCATCTTCCTGTGCTATGTCTCTATATGGGAGATGTATCTGGTGAATATATTCTGGGTCAGACTCTCAGCAAGTGTTTATACCCATACTATTCTGTGAAAAAGCAGAACAGATTTACTGACAGTCTGTAACGATATCCATACTATTTCATCATTATTCCCAAATTGCTGTTTTCTTTTTGTGACCTTTTAAAATACCTCTGCTTTTCAGATCCACTGAATTAAGGAAGGATGTGCATTCTGAAAATACCTAGATCAGTATCTCCAGATTACAGTTTATTCATGCAGCTGCAAAGCTTTTTTGCAAATGAGGATTTTTCTTAAATCCTACCTGGATAATCCAGATCTTAATTTCTGCATTTTTCTTTCTAATTAAAGACATTTTAATGAAAACCATTAAAAACGGCAAGAAGAGTTTGGATCTCCTAGTCAGCAGTGGAATATGAACCTAATTTAAAGCTTTTTCAAATTCCACTAACCATCTCTCTAGATAGCTACAGAAATAACAAAAGATCACCCAATCCTTTGAAAATTCGTGTTCTAAATACCCATATTACTTTCCTAAAAAAAAGGATTTATGCTCTTAAGGCCTTCAGACATTTCTGCCACTTGAAAATTAGGAATTAATACAGTAAAGAGGAAATAATACTTAATACTTATTCAGTAAAAAGGTAATAAGTGCCTCATTCTAATAGGAATAACTGCATATATATGATTTTAAAATATTCATAGAATCATAAAATAAGTTTTGTAATATTGGGGGGGAAATGCCTGGCTTTATTAAGTAGAATTGCTTTCTGTAGGAATGTTATTATGTAAGAAGATACTTCTTGCAAATGCAAGTTTCTGTAAATGTACAGGTATTTCTCAATGCATTTTTGACTGGCTTATTATACACAGATATTTGCCACAGAAACTTCCTTGGTGAAAGAGCACTTAGTGGTTACCTTTCCTATGTCCTTATCATTTTCTTATTTTTTTTTTCTTTTTCTTCCCAGGCATTTAACAAAAACAACCTGATTCTAGAGGAGAGAAACAAATACTTCAATCCACATCTTACTGCAAAGACTTATTCTAATACCTATTTTACAGATTTCAATAATTATGATGAGTACTAATGGGCTTGTGTATTTTCTGGCCTCCTGTAACTCCCCAGTCCCCAAGGCCTGTGCTACTCGAGTGCTCATTTGATTGAGGCTTCAGAGATGAAGTTCAGAGACATTTCAAGCACGACCCAAGCCATGAATGTCCCATTGCTGCCGAAAGCCCAAACCGCCTGTTTGTGACATGATGTTTTCTTTGCAGAATGCAAGGTTGGCCTTCAGAGTCAGGGGCAGCTGTAGCCCCTTGGTGTTGCTGGACCACTCACGAGGATTGCATTGCTTCACTCAGTTTCATAAATTTCCACTCCTATTTCTCTAACAAGTGACTAAGTACTTTCTGAGTTTTAAAAAGAAATAATACTGTTACCCCTTAAACCTGTGCCAGGAGTACAAATCTAATTTTCTTTTTAGATGTTGCCTTTAATTTCTTTGGGGTTTAAAAAGGGAGCTTTGTTGTTAGCCCTCTGTGCAGTCTCCTGAAGCTCACACTGCCAAAAAGAGCTCACAAGGTGCTGGGGATGACAAGAAGAAATGTGTTGGTTTAGTGATCCTCTGCAGCAGCTCTGGGCTCTGTAGGCTGATCTTCCTGGGCTGTAAATCACTCTGGCTGCAATTCAGCTGCTCAGAGTGCAGAGAAGTACTAAGGCTGCACTGAGGGATACAATCTCCTAATTAACCCGGACACCTCCAGGGTCAGTGGTTTCCAGCTGCAGGCCGAGCCCAGTCACATAGAGCCTTCACCTTGTTCAGTTTAATTTTGGCGAGAGTGTGGAAGGGCACGTCCCACAGGGAGGCCGAGGGAGGAGGGCAGACGGGAGAGGCACAGAGGGAGGATTTTCTCAGTGTCTTTAGTCAGCCAGCCTTGCTGCAGCACGTGGGTTTGCTGTGCCATTCCACAGCTCCTGTGCGTGGGACACACCTGCCTCCCATGGCTGTGGCACTTGCCACCGGGCTGGCCACACAGCAGTGCAACTGCACGTGTATTGTGTGCCATCTCTGGCTCTTGGGGGTAGGTAGGCATATTCAGAGGTCTGCTTTTTTCCTTTCTGGCTTTTAGTTTGTATGCACGTGTCCGACAAACAAAGCTGGCTCAGAGAACACAGATGTATTTGCAGAGGGCTGTCTCATCTTGCTGCCGTGTCTGACCTGCATCAGTCAGCCCTGAGAGGAACATTCTTCTTTTAAGTGATGATCTTGTTGGACTTCATTGATGTAAATATTTAAAATACTGTTTGAGTTTTAAGTTATCAGTTTTAATTCCTTTTGTAGCGGTAGATGAGAAAACACAAAGTTTTATACCATTTTTTGTGTTCTGTCTGTCTTCACCTACGTTCATGACATTGTTATTTTTGTATCTGAAACTCCAGATGTATAATTGAAAAGAAAATGGCAGGGATCTAAGTCAGATTTTCCAGAGTATATAGTGGCAAGGAAGCATTTGCTATTCTCAGAAGCTTGTGAGAACAAATTAAAAGTGACTGTTATGGATTAAAGAACTGGGCTTTCATTTTCTTGCTAAAAGCAAAGACCATCGCACTAGAATACTAGGTAGATATGCAAGGAGAAGAAGAGTGGAAATGTTTCCATTCTGTTTAGAGCCCTTGCTAATTAGGCAATGTTATGATAGCAAATAGAGAAAAATATGTACAGATTATAATGATTCACAATTATGTATGAAAAAAAATCAAAATTACCAAGAGACACTTCCATAGGATGGTGAACGCTGTATCTGCTGATGGCAGTAAGCTACATTTTTGAATGGGGATAGATCTGAATGTAGCACTATGCTTCCAATCTGTTCTGCAGAAAAATGAAAAAATTCAAAGTGGTCTTTAAAAATGCTATGCAGTAAAATGAACACACATTTACCATCTATGAAAGTAATTAAGATCAGCTGCCTATTTTTTTCCAGCTGAATAGTTCTCCCTGTTACTAACTCAGTCAAATGAAAGCACCTCACCTTCACACCAGCTCATCTCCAGAAAGTGTAATAATGCTGGGTCTCTATAATTTGTGATTTTTTACTGTACATTAGATTTGGTTTTCCAGGAATAAATTGTCTGATTGCCCTGGGTAAGAGAAAATTTTCTTTGCAAGAGATAGAGGGGAGAAAAGGTCTCCAAATCATAACCAATATGATATTGGAATTACTGTGTTCATGCCAGAAGATAAATTTTATTTTTAAATAAGATAAAATAAAACCTATATTGCTGCTACTGACAAGAAAAAGCAGCACATGTACATATACACATATGAGAAACATTGTTCCTTTCTGCCCCTGTACTAAGAGCACATTAGTCCAACTTATGGATTTTATATTTAGACTATTAGTTTTGAGACCAATATCTTTAAAATATTTGAACTATGTATTTTTATTTTACCTTTTTTAATTAAAATTACTGAAATGATCTTTTCTTTCCTAGCTCTTCAATAGTTTGAGGCGCGCCTATCTTTATAGTGATTTATTTTCAACTCTTTTCATGGGTAAATACATATGTTAGATACATGTTATATACATGGTAATAATATCCTAGGTTAAGTCTGCATGATCATAGCTAGAAGTGCATTTAGCAGATGCTCAATCTGCTCACACTTCCCTCTCCTAAAGGAGTATTTCAGGTGTTCCAGATCTTTGAGCAGCTCCCATGCCAACACATCAGGAAAGTGTTTCTTTTAATTATTTTTCTTTGTCATTTAGCTTCCTAAATTTAATTGTTCTATAGCACAGGCAGAAATATATTCCAAACTCTATCTGAAGCAGCTATGTAAACATGGAAATTTCACAGCACTTAAATGAGAAAAACTTGATGGCAAGATCTCCTTGTCAATCTACATTGTGAGACAACAGGTTTTAAAGCCTTTAGATATTTGTGTCTTAGGTAATTTTAAAGGACCCCAGATGCGCTGTCTGTATCAGTATTTTCACCTTCTGGATTCTGTGTAACTGCTCAGGTAGTTTAGTACAGATTTTCCTAGCACATGAAGCAAAGCAAAGTGTACTCTCTATCAATTTTCAACTTACTTTATTTAGCATTTTTTCTAAAATAGGCTACACACATTTTGGTGAAAAGCGGATTTCAAGGAATTGTTTAGGTTAGAAGATGTCTAAGATTGTGTCCAACAATTAACCTAGCACTGCCAAGTACCCTTTTAAACGATGTCCATTTCTTCTTGAAAGCTCTTATTTTTCTCTCTGTCAAAAATTTAACAAGTGGGCATTTCCTGCAAACCTTGTTTAAGCCAATAGAGCTCTCAAATTTTCTCAAGGATAAAATTTGGTTATGAAAGCATTGTTCTATTCTTTGAAAGGGAAAATCAAGTCCCTCACTGATCAAATGCCATGATTAAATATCCTCCATCCTTTTGCTTGGATAAAGTGATCTGTTTTGGATAAATAATTATATTACCTCTGATGCCATTAACATTACTAACCATGTTTACGCTGATTGCGCAAATTTAAAAATGCTTCTCTGTTTTGAGTGCAAACAGTCTGGCAGATAAATGAAAATTCTCCAAGTAAAGCTGTTTCCATGTAGCCCTGCTGCATGGAGGGAGGAGGAAACAAGATTGCCAGTCACATCCTGCACGATGTATAGACTCACTGGCCGGCTCAAAGTGCCCCTCTGCCTGATTACACATTTTGTGATTGTTTTTTATGGCTAAATCACAGCATATGTTCCTCGGTTGCTTAGAAAATGGACTCCTGTGCTTGCAGATATATCCTGGACTTTTATTTGAGTCTGATGATCTTTATGGCCTTTTTAAGTTACTCTATGTAGAAGCTTTTCCAGCACTTTGCAGTCACCTGATGTTGAAGGAGTGTGGTTTGGCTAAAACTAATCGAGAGATTTTTGACTAGGATTAGGAATTTCATAAGAGAGTGGAGGAAAGAATGGGGCTTAAATGGCTTTGATTTCCAGGCTATTAAGCAGTACTGATTAAAGTCTCACATGGGTGTAGGATACTGTTAGCTCTACCAGAGCTGCGCACCAGCCTCTGGGAAAATACCATGCCAGCGTACAAATCAAGAGCTACTGAAGCACTTATGCTAGTGAAGAAAGTTCTCAGAGCATCAGACCATATGGCTGTTCAAACCAGAAAAGAATGTAAGAGGTCCCAGATGCAAGTAAAATGTTAATAGGATTAAATGCTTCAATATTTTTTTCCTCATGATTATAGAATGAATATATTCACTTCTTTAAATGTGGGACCAGTTTTAATAAAATCGGCGCAACATGAGCACATTCCTAATGTTGATTGTATTCATAATGGCTTTGCTGTATGAGATCAATTCTGTAAACAGTTTGGTCCAAGCTTATCTTCCTCTGCTTGAGGCATCTGGCCAATTTTAATTGTAGCTGCCACCAGCATTGTCTATGTCTCATCTAGGAAAACATAGTTAGATGGGCAGTTGCATCCTGACGAGGGCTTGTCTCTCCACCAACACTGCAGTGAGCCTAGAGAGATACACTTCTAATTTTCAGTGTCATTTCCATGCCTAGGTTGGCATGAGCGAGGCTCTTGAGTATAATTTTACTCATCACGTAAGTAACCACACCAAGATCAATGGTTTAGATGTAACAAGTGACTTATTTTAATGTGTTTACAGAATTGAGCCCAAAATGTATTGCTTCTGCACAAATCCATGCACAGTACAAGATGACTTCAGTAGTAAGAAAACAGATTCATTTAAAATTGTTCACAAGCGAATCTGCATCTTGATATCAGGGAATAATATGTGTTCATTGTGTGGGGTATTTGAATTCATTCCTTTCTTTGCTAAATAAATGAATGATAAAACAAGATACTGCTTGACTTCATTTAAAAGCCATTCTTCCAAATAAAGAAGGATTGTGGGATCTGTGGACATCTTCCCTCTCTTCTTTCTGCTCTTCTCCACAAAAACGAGCCCGTGTGTGGCTGAAATAGCCTTTAGCGAGCCTGTTCTGTGTCACTAAATGAATGCCTTGCATTGTGTTGCCATGCGACGACATTCTCTGACTGGGATGGTACAAAGAGGGAAGTATGCAAACCTGGGAGGTTTGGCAGCAATTTCAGCCCCAGCAGAAGCAAGGGTAGGCAGAAGTGAAAACAAAAACGTAGAAGAATGTGACTGGAGGCTTGGCAAATTTGTCAATAAACTCACAGGAATGCAGAGGCTTTTTGGGAACTGCCAAGGGTGAGGCTATCTGGACTGTAAGCTCCTGGATTATCAAGCTCAAGAAAAAGCAGTCTGATTGCAACAGGTATTTGTGCAAAGTTGTGATTGTTACTCAGAATCAGGCTAGAAATTAACTGGTGACACTGTCAGCATCAGGTTAGCCAGAGGGGGTGAAAATGCTCTCACAAGCAGGGAGTGCCACCATACAGGTGGCATTTTGACAATACCAGATATCCTTCTTGTTGGCAAGAGGAGCAGGTCTGTAGAGCTGGTGCTGGCTGAACTTGTGGATTTTGGACTAGCTCCACTCTAGTTTCACAGGCTGAACACCCACAACTGGTTAGATTAGAGTGTATACCGCTTTAGTTTCCCTCATTTACTAAAGAAAAAAAAATGCACCATACAGATGGCGTGCTCTGAAACTGCTTCCTGGTGCAAGTTAGAGCATACTGAGAGGTGTACTGGGAGCTGATAAACCTTTTGTTTCCTGTTGGCTTTTTTATCCAGGTTGGACACTTTCTCACATGCTTTTTCCCCTTGCCTTTTCTGCTTGTGGGAAATTGATCATAGCTTCTACCTCGCTGAGTATCTATCAATTTGAAGGAGAGATTTTATGCCAGTAGTGAGGCCTGCTGAAAATTTTTACAGTAAAACTGGCATCAAGGGCTGTATGAAAACTGCTATAGTGATAGCAAGTCCGTCTGACTGTAATTGGCCTTAAACTGAAGGTAATATAGAAATTCCTCAACTGAAATGATCGTCTGAGCAGAGATGGTAATTTGAAGAAAATGATTCAGTATTCTGATATTTCAGCATTCTTATAACTAAATCCTAAAGGCTGAGAATGAAGGAGGAAGGTGTTATTGGTGCTTGGGTTTTGCTATTTTTTCTCCCAAGTATTCATCCACAAACCCATCCAATATTAGATTTGGATTTTAAAAAATGGAAGGTAATTATTAATAACAAAGTAGTTTTGTTCATCACAATATAAGACATTAAACTATTGGAGAGCGTCCAAAGGAGGGCAACAAAGATGCTCAAGGGCCTTGAGGGGAAGCTGAATGACGGTGGCTGAAGTCACTTGGTCTGTTCAGCCTGGAGAAGAGGAGACTGAGGGGAGACCTCAGTGCGGTCACAACTTCCTTGTGAGGGAAAGAGGAGGGACAGGCACTGATCTCTTCTCTGTGGTGACAGGACCCAAGGGAATGGCCTGAGTTGTTTCAGGGGAGGTTTAGGCTGCATATCCGGAAGAAGTTGTTCACCCAGAGGTTGAGCACTGGCACAGGCTCCCCAGGGAAGTGGTCACAGCACCAAGGCTGACAGAGCTGAAGAAGCTTTTGGACAACACTCTCAGGGACATGGTGTGACTCCTGGGGTGTCCTGCACAGGACCAACACTTGGACTTTGATAATCCTTATGAATCCTTTCCAACTCAGCGTATTCTCTATTTCTGTGTGATTCTCTAATACATCCCAGGATTCAGCACCTATACTTCCTAATCCACTAAGCCTGTGGTTTTGAATGAATTCTCACTTTTGTTAGCTACAGCAATAGACATTGACTGAAAGCGAAAGAAATATAAAATTTCAAATAGGTAGGAAATATAAAGTCCCAGCTTTTAAATAAAATTTTGATGACAGGAATGCTGCAGAAGAAATTGCTTTTATATTCTTGTGCTGAAAAATGCCTTCTTTTGTCATGGTCCTATGAAATATCCTGTACAATGGAAAAACTGTTTATAATAATGGTGCATCCAAGATAAAATAATTGATATAGAGCTTGGAGATTTTTAGCAATAGTAAACATTTTGGTTTGGTATCATGACAATGCCATTGTTCATTGCAATAATGGGAGTAAATGATCCCTATACAAATCTTTATAGGAAATCATTTTTCCTTTCCATTAACTTCTTCAAAAACAGCTTCGTTAGCAGAACTTTTCATGAGAGCTGCTGAAGATAAATTTAAGAAGAAATGTTGTGATGGCTCAAGCTTAGAAACACAGGTGCAGGGATATAAGCCAGTTAAAACTGCAGCCTCGTTCCACTGGTGCCGAGCTCACTTTGGATTTATACCCATTCTAGACAGCATATCAAATTTTTCCCAGGTTGTCAAATTTATCAGCTTGTCCATTGACTTATTTAGTACTCCACAGGTAATTTAACATAATGCTTTACTGATCATCTGGGACACAAAGAAGAAGCTCAAATGATGGGTGGTGACTGTTTATCCATCTTACATCCCATTACATATTATCCTCTCCAGTGGTGTTTTTGGATATTTTAAATAATTTAATTTGATGAATTATCTTTTATCAAATTGGATTCTAAGTTGGGGAGGGTGGGGAATATATCACTTTTGTGGTCTTCATTACTCAGTTTGATATTATTTGAGTGCCTTTTATTTTCTTGATTTAGTGAGGGTTTTTTCAAACTTTGGTAATAAGGAATTTTCTGTCCCATTCAAGTATTTAATGTCAGCATGACCTGAACTTCATATTTTTGTGCTCATCTAATACTTTTCTCCAAATCAGAACATTTAAAATGTGTACTCAAATCCCAGTCACATATCTGTGATCTTCTAAGCCATACTTTGTTTGCCTGGTTTTTGCACTTCTGGAAGCAGCACTAACCTGGAAGGGAACACCAAGTTCTGCAGTGATAAATTTGGAGTCTGTTCAGAAGAAAAGAAAAATCAACTTCTTTACCATTTTATATTCCCTTTGAAACTTCCTTCCTGATGTTATTCAGGTGCCACAGTGTATATTTCTCTCCCAGTGCTCTTCAAGTCAATGCTTACAGTAAATGTCATGGTTATGGGATTTCTTGATCCCACAAAATGTTCAATGTGTCTGGTGCTGAAACAGACATAAAACTTGTCATCAACCCATACCACAGAGATGGGTATAAATGTTTTCAAATCTCCTGATTTGGCCCCAAATATGGATTTCCTAGACGTATTCATAACTTCTCAAGAACATCCCTTCTGTGGGTTTTTTTCTGAATCCTTATCAATTACTTGTCCATGGACATAATAAGCCCACATTTGCCTCTGATTTCCTATGAAACTTAAGTTAGGATGTCTCCTAAGGTACAGATTTGAGTGGAAGGATACTTTCTAGTAGTAAAAATATTGCTCTTAACATACGCTGTGCTGCAGAAAGGCACAGGCTAAAGAAGGCATTCTACTCTTGCCATTATTGGCATTTATGTAAAAAATGAAAATAAAAGAAGGTTAGCAGCTTGGCTTGCTGGGAGTGGTTTTGGAATATGAATTCCTCACACAGATGACAGCAATTAACATACCATAATAAGAGCCATCATGCAACATAACACCAGAAGTGTCTTTGAGCCTCTTTCCTGGGAGTAAATGGGTGCATGTATGTTTGTACTTCTGGTTTTCCTTATCTGGATATAACCCTTTTAAGGGATAGCCTTTCTTTGCTATGGAATCAAATATTTCTTCTTTTTTTTTTTAATATTTTCTCACAGGAGCCAAAACTGTCCAAGTCTTAATGGGATTACTTTCTGCACCATAACTCTTACCCTGTGCTACATCACTACGTTTGTGCCATCCTCCAAACCCTATTCCAGTACAAGTTTCCAGACACTTCTGTAGTTGCCTCCATCCAACCTGCTTCCAGTTAAAAGTTGGTTTCTGGTTATGAATTTTAAATCTGATACCTGTGTACTCTCTGGTCATCTGTGATTGGGTTGCTTCAGACTCCATCTGACAAGTCATCTCAGTTCCTCAATAAAAATTTGGTTACAGAAGGCTCATACATGTACTTAGGGAATGACAACTGTATGGGAGTACTGGTAGTTTTTCAGACTAAGGTAAACATTTTTCTGAGAAAAAACCACAGTAGGCAAGTGACCACAACCCTTCATGTTAACAATCATTTATGACAGGTAAATCTGTGAATCAGATCTTGAAATCTTACCCAGGCTTTATGGTTAAAATTCATAGGAGAGCTTGATAAAATCAGAAAGTAGCAAACCCCTTAAATCTTCAATAAACACATAGAAATTTCAGGAAAAGAAAGTTCATCCACTGTAACTCTTCAGCACATGCACTTAATCTAGAGTACAGTGTCTATTAAAAATTTGCACTCCATTTTTAATTGCTCACAAACCCAAAGTGATTAAGGGAGCTATCAAAAATCATCCTAATATTCCTAGGAGTTGCACTCCTGTCATGTTGCAAGAACTGCATGATGACACCAGCCAGTAATCAACCTGGAAATTTTGCAGATAATAACATTTAAACATTAGGTGGCTGTTTTAGCCAATACCAGGAGCCTTCCTCAAAGCTTTCCTGGAAAGGCAAAAAGATTTGTGCTGCTGAGCAGGTCAGGATTTGATTTGTTTCCTCTGCACATTTTCTAACACCAATAACAGGTGGGATTCAAGGCTGTTGTTTTTTTACATAACTCATGTGTGTGTGTCTGTGGATGAAAAGTCCCTGCTCAAAAGACAAACTGCTGTACAATTGCCTTATGGCTTTTTACCTGCTGTTTGTAGCCTGGTTTTGAAAAATACATGTAGATTCTTGTGTTTCTGGGCTCACATGCTCTCTCTGCATTTGCACACGAGAACATACATAGCTATCATGACAAACAGATACTGGGATAAGGATTGCTGAAGTCACTGTCAGATCACAGTTTTAGATTTTTGTGTGTGCAATGATATTTTTTTTCTTCCTGTTCCCTGTGATCATGCTTTTTACTGATGCTTGAGAGCTCACACACCAACGGAGACCTGGTACATAAACACAAAACAGCAAATCAGGTTTCTGTGTGAGAGTTTTAATGTGAGTTATCGCAATATTTGAGCAGCAGTTGCTGACAGCCTTTGGCTTAAATAATGTATTATTATCTCTGAAGAAAAGTGTCTTGAGGGCTACTCAGTCAACACAAATTGAGTTTAATATTCTCTTGGTTTCCTCATTAAAGAAAGCAATACCAGGGTTGCAGTGATTGTTAGCAGATGTACCACTGCCTTGCTAGCAAGCTGGTCTGCCATTCCTGCTCCGAAACATTGTTCTGTGAAGTTTCAATGAGGGTCAAAAGGGATGCTAATAAAAACTAAAGCACCATACACACACCTTTGCCTTCTAAAATCTGCCCACTCAGAGGTGGATTCTTTTCCTAAGAACTACAAGTGTCTGTTAGGCATGGAGTCAAAGCTGAGCTATTGTTGCATGAGGAAAAACAAACATGCTGACCAGCAGTAATAAGGCACCTCTAGGCCAGGACTCTTACAGGTTTATGTCTAATGAAATGGGCCTGATGTTGTGAACTCAGAGCTATCATTAAAAAGTGGGCAGTTGCCAGCAGTGAAGCATCACGGTTTCCCTCTAATAGCAGACTCAGAAATGTGTATCAGAAATGGCAACTGCACCTGGAGGTGCTGTTTATTAGAGCCCTGTGTCCAGATGGTAGGCTTCAGTCTGCTTTGTCTGCATGATAATAAACTCCTGGTTTCTTCTTTGGAACAAATAAAATTTCTACAAGAATATTAGCTACTTTAACCAGTTAAAAGTTTAAATTAACTTCAGTGATAGCCCCGTAACCAACCTGTAATGACCTTTTTCTCACCAAAGGCTAGATTACTAAAAAATAAAGAGAAATATTGTTTCACAGTCTGGCTTCTATCCACTACAAGTATTAAAGTTAAAATGTTCTTGTTCAGTGTTTTTTTCATGCTATCTGCTTCAGCCAAATAAACAAATAAAGCAGACTAATGCCAAGAACTTTTATCATTGTGAAAACATGTGAAATGGCATTTATCTTACCTAACTCTGAGCAAGTATTAAATTTTTAAATCCTGTTTAAAGACAAAAAATGTAATTGAAAAATAATTTCAGTCCAAGAAAACTGAAGCAGAGTTTAAAATATTGGTGGTAAATATGATTAGAAGTCCTAGGGTGAGAATTAGAAACAAACAAATTTAAAAAAGGGGAATGGCTACAAAGGTCAAAAGGAAATATGCCATGTAATAGGCAGGAATACTTGTGGCTCTCTCTTACCAGTGCTAGTAGGTGAGATGGGTAAGTGACCTTTTCCTCTTTTTTAGTTGGATGGGTTGAAATTATTTGTAAATCTGAATCTCACCCAGATCATAAACCTCATCCACAAATTGTTGTGAGGGATAATCTTTGTTCCAGAGAAGCTGTAGGCAGCTGGAGAAACAAGAAACTCTTCCTTCATAAGGATAAATTAAAGCTGGCACCTTGGTTTTGGAACAAAAACTGCAGTACCTTGTAGGGCTTATCCATGTGCAGGGAATGCCCTTATGGCGCTTCAACACTTTTAAGCAGCCAGCAGCCCACCTGTTCTGGCTGGTTAACCAAGGCTTCCAGCTGCTGAGAGCTGCTGAATAAGGTCTGACAGGTGGGATGAGCTGGTCCCAGAACTTTCTTTCTGTAATTTGTCTTTGCTGCGCGGTGCTGGTTGCCCACAGCAAGGCACCACTGGACATCTTCACTCTCTGGTCAGCCCAGCCACACCTGACCCTCTCTGTTGGCATGCAGCACCTGGGAACATGGTGATGTCCCACCTACCAGTTGTCTGAGCATCAGTAGCCAGGATGAACAAGAAATGGTACAATTCCTTTTTAGTGGTGGGGGGAAAATGGCACGGCAAGATTAAGGAGCAGTTTTATCGAGGCACAGGGATGAATGGTGCTCACTGAAGGGAGCCTGAGCATTGAATTTGTTTGTAAATCTTGCCTCAGATAAATTCTCTGAGATGCAAAACTCTTCTTGTGGCAAAGGCAGGCATCAAACCATAGCCTCTGACCTAGAGATTTATTCAGAGAAGACAATCCTTTATCTCACAGAGACAGTTTTGAGTTAAAAATGTCACAAGGCTCCACATCTCAACTATAACATCTCTAGAAAAGGGTGGGGTCTTATTTTTGTCTGCATGGTCTCTTATCAGAGAAAGATCTGTCACAGATCCAAGCAAACTCTGAAATCTGGATGAAAGCATGTCACATTTTAAAGTGTTCTCTACTTTTTTGTCATGCTCTAGCTCATCAACAATTTTGGCAAAACCCACAGATTTTTCAAGCCTTTTTCCATAATGTAGTGCAGAAATATGCATTGGCATTATCCACCTCAGCAGCAGGAAATGTGAGAATACTTGAGCAAATACGAACAGTCCATCATCTCCCTCAAGCTTTTATAAATTTACCTGCAGAACTGGGATGCTATAAATCTGCACATAATTAGGAAAATTCTAATGTAAGCTGAACTATGCTGTGATCCTTGAGAAAGGAATACCCATTAGCCTGTAGGAACTTGGACACGCCGTTTAGTGCGCTGTTACTCCCCTCTCACATTCCATGTGCTATTGCTTAGCAATTTCACTGCAAAGATAAAACAATACCACTGGAATGAAACACATTAACACTGGCTAATTGGTAGGTCACTAGAAAAGAATTCTCCACTGTATAGAGAGAGTGTTTTTAATAGGCTTCCACAGAAACCTATTTTCACCCCGATGCAGTTCTGTGCTTTTTGTGTTAGTCAGGTTGAAAAAAAAAAAAAGCAATATTGAGGTTGTGGACATAGAAATACAGAATTAATAAATAAAGACATGGAAAAGCTACAAAACCAGCACAATGTGCAAACAAATAGACCATGCTAACTCTTTGCAGAGTCTTGTGTAATATTTCTTGGATTCATGCTTTCCTACCTGAAGGTAGAGCTTGATGACTGCAGGTGATTGTACCTAGCTGTGAAGCTGGATGTCCTTGGAAAGAAAGCTTAGACCAGTTACCATTTTCTTTCTCATATTCAGTGACCACCTGCTGTCTGTGGAGTGGCTGTATGTCCCACAGAAGAGGAGAATCAGCACCAATTAAGAGAATGGGGCATAAGGAAGAAATTAATATTTTTTGTCATAGGGTTATTCATAGGTTTGATAGAGCAGAGGGATCTAAAAATACATAGACATGTTTTCCTGATGTTTTATCTATGCTGTCCCTTGCAATTACCCTGTTCCAAGCTGAATGGATGGATCATTTATTCCATAAAGAGTATTGTAACCTTGGAATTCTTTATAAACTCTGCTTGTGTTCCTCTTGAGTCTTCTTTCTTTTTCTCTTTTTTTTCTTTTTTAATAGCAATTACATAACTCACAGAGATTAATTTGGTTTGTTAGGCAGATAATATTGGATGTGGAAAGATTAAGCTGAGGCATCATTCAGATTTCCAATGGGCAGCCCATTCTGAGAGCTCACCAAGGGGTGATGCTGCCACATAAAATGCAGTTGCTAAAAGAATGTAATTTTAGCTTTAATTTTAGCTTTATTTAATGGAAGTTTTCTAATGGTGTAGAGTGTGTCCTTAATTTGCCTCTGTAATGTAAGCTCCTTGAATAAGGAATTCAGAGGCAAGAGTTTTAATATTGTTTTCATAAGCATTTTTTATTATGGAGGAAATCAGCCTTAAAAGCAAGATGGTAAAACACACCATTTTTTTGGGATATCTGTAGTGGCAAGATGTCAGTTTGGAATGCAGGTGCTCTCTAGTGAATAACCCATAAAAAAGATCTACACACAAACATTAACAACAATGTTAGAGACAGGGCAAAGGACAGCCAAAGCTCTGAATAGAGATTTGTGTATTACACAGAAAATCTGGAAATTAACATGCTTTGAGTGTAAATAGGGACAAAGGATGACAAATGAAGTTCAGGCAGAACGAGTGTAACAGTGGCCTCTGCCCCAGTCAGTACAGTTCCCACCAGGGAGCTCTCCTGAGATGTGCAGCCCTTTGGAGCAAGCCTTTCAAGTGCTCCTGTGAAAGCCTGAGGTGCCCAAACACCTGTCAGTGTAAAGCACGGCCATGGACAAAGCACTAATGTCCATGATTTTCTTTCCTCAGCCAGGAGCCACCCAACAGACCTTCCTAAGCCCCTGAAGGATGTTGGTGGGTGGATTGTCCAAAGGTGGGTGTGAACTGCTGCTTTAAAATGCAATCTGGCAGATTGCAGTCAGTCCATGCAGCTGTCAGTGGCAATGAACAGGCAGCACTGTTTTCTACCGGCAGAACCAGACTGACAAACAAAAGGCAACACCTGCATCGACTGCAGACTTCAGGCACAGATACTGGGAACATAAGAGAAGGAAGGATTTGCCCTCAGCTGGCCCGCCCTGGCTCCCCTTAGTGAGGAAGTGGCTCTCCTTCTGAGGAGCAGGTGGGGTTTTCAGACGCAGGGCAAGACTGGCAGCGATGTAAATAAAGCTGGTGGAGGTCGTGTGAGGTAGCTCCTAACAGGGAGGCCGATGCTTGGGGGTGGGGAAATAGTTTACCAGCCTGTTTCATGTACTCTGGTTTACAGAGCTGCCAAATGTCATGCTGAGAATGTGACAGCTTCCCTCCACCTCCTGAGCCCAGCCTGACCTCCTGTTCATCTGGCTGTACACTACCACTGTGCTGTATTTTCTTTAGTCAGCTGCCAAGGACCCCTGTGTCGTTGGCTCTGCCAAGTCCCACAGCCTGGGAGCTCCCTCCCTCCTTGATCCTGCAACCCCTCTCACAGCTCCACTACAGAATAAATAACAGTAGTCCTCAGAGAGAAAGATGGGAACTTTCAGAAGATGATGAGAGAGGAATCAAACACAGGAGGGAGCAGAGGAGTGCAGCAGTCAATGCTCTCAAGGTTGATGCATAGGGAGTGACGATGAATTGCAGCCCTTGGACTGTGAGATGCCCAATCAGACATAGCTCTTGATGAGGCTGGTGAAAGAAAAGTTCCTCCAACACCTGGGTCTCATATGGACTAATCTGTACTTTGGATGTGTCTGGTTTGGCCCAGGAGTCTCTGTCTGTTCTCAGATGGAACAGGCTCGGGGTGTGTGTTGTGCTCAGAGCCTCTGACAAAAGCAAGAGGGCACCGTAAGGAACAGCCAGACTCTAAAGGTCCAGGTCAGAGTCAGGACTGCACGTGCAGGTTCTCATCTGAGAGCAGCTGATGGCAGAGATTACCAAGCCTCAGCCTGCAGAAGTTATGTTGATTGTCAGTTGTCAGCAACTCAGAAAGAAATCACTCTCTACTTAAAACTAAATAAGAGTGAAGACAGTAGGGGCTGTGTTCTTCTTCACCCTTTCTCTCAAGAGTGTGTTATGTAAAATGTAGGCCAGACTGCTTAAGTATATTGGAATGATGTTGTACCTGCTTGGCATTTTCCACATTACTTTTGTATGTGACAGCTTGTGATGGCAAGAATTGGACTGATTGTGTATCCTGCTTCCAGCAGCTCCCATATTAACACTTAGATGGACATACATGTGTCAGGTTAATATGACAATTAAATTTTACTAAACAGAAGTATAAAAGCAGTTCTAGGATAAAAGCTGTAAGGCTTCTCAGTAATGTCTGGACTGCTGAATAATGGAGTATGGTGAATAATGGGGTATCTTTCAGAAGAGATTTTTGTCTCAGCCTGCAGCAGTAGGATTAAGTCTCATTTGCAGAAAATGGTTGTTTCTGCACACCTTTGGGTTCTATCATTCTTGCTTTATTCTGGAAATGAGCTAATCACAAAACCCTCAAATTAAAATAAACTTAATAGAGTCTCCTGATGTTCTTTCACAAAATACAATAGGCTTTCATCTGGGCAAATGTTGAACAATCGACCTTTGAAATCTCCCTCCTCGCTCACCCCAAACACAAAGAATCCCTGGAATAATTCTCCTATTTATATCATGAGTGTGAAAGTTAAAAAATATTTCTTCCCCATCCCAGTCTATCTGATGGAATCATCCTCTAATTCCCAGCAATGCTGCCAGAATGAGACAGCACCGTGTAAGCAGCCAGGACAAATCCCTTCACTTGTCTGTATGGGACAACGTGGCTGTGGGGAGGTGGAGTTGCAAGAGGATATTGCTGTCCTGGTAGATGAGCAGATGAGCCACCAGTGCTGGTTCACAGCTGGAAGAAGCACAGCCAAGGACAACTGAGGGTAGGGCCATCAGCCTCAGATGCACAGGAATCCGAGGAAGTCCCCCGTGGTCCTGCTGGGTGTGGGAGAGAACACGCTTCATTACACACAACGGAGCAGCGAAGAGGGACAGGGAGGCCACCTGTCCACACTCTGAGGGCAGACTGAAAAGAGAAGTGGATGAAATATGGGACATTTAGGAGGGAGCCCAATGACTTTGTCAGACATGTCCCCGTTACAGCAGTGTCAGCCAAACCCACAATAGGGATTTCTGGGCACAGCTGAGCTTTAGCCTCACAGGTGAGAAGCCAGAGGAACATGTCTCCAAGCAGGCCCATGGGGAAGCTTGTTCCAGACATATATCAATAAAGGAAGCATTGGAGCAATGCACTGCAGGTCCTAGAGCAGTGACACTGCAACACATTTTCCTTGGGAGCTGTTGCAGTAGAGTGGAGGCAGAACAGTTGCACATTTCTGAAGGAATAGAAAAAATCAAATTTTTTTTGTAGGAAAATAGTGCTTTCAAGAAATTATTTGACATGGAAGTTTTAAAGTAGAGCAACAAATCTGTGTTGACTTAGGCTGATTTTATTTCACTTTCTGTTTTCTCAAATTATTTCAGCTCTCATTTAATTCCCGCATTCTTTCCTCATGTAATTTCTCTTCAGCTAGGCAGCAGCATTTAAGCCTGCATAGAAATAGTTTTGTTTCAGCATGACTGGTTAATCTTTTGGGGGTTTGCCCTGTGTTTCCATTCCAAGGGAAATGCAGTTTTCAGATTTACACATTTTACAAGGGGCCACTGTGGTGGGCTGGCAGCTGTCACTTAGACTAGACTCAGTCTTTGAAATCGCTAACAGGCATTGCTCTGGGTCTGAATGTGTGGCAACAGGAGCTGCAATTGCCAGTTTCTGTGGCTGACTCTCAGATGTGGATGTGAAACAGTGAATACTAATTTATTTCATAATATAGACTCTATCTTCCTTTCCTGAAGGGGTGTAGAATGAAATTCACGTATTAGGAGTTATCTGATTTCCTAGGAAAAAACTTAATACAGCATTTGTCTCCCCTTTCAATGAGTGCTGCTGAAGTGCTGTATTAATTGGAAAGATCACAACCCAGCTCAAATCCAACATTCTTCCTCGTAAATGTTTCAGAAAAGAAGAAAAATAATACAGCTGGAGGGTCCTGACCTTTCCTGTTATGTGTTTGTTGCTGAGTGCGTGTTACAAACCACCTTTGTGACAGTGCACAGATGAGATGAGGTGGCCCAGCCCTTACTCTGCAGTAAGTAATATTCTTTGAACTGTGCAGATGCCTATCTCAGTGCTAATATACTGCCACTGTGGGAGAGCAACTGTGGAGACTCAGCATTGAATGAGTGGAGGGGAGTCATGGCAGGATTCACAGTCAGCATTCCTGGAAGAATTTTCTGTGTCATAGTCAATGGCTGATCGTAAAAACGAGTAAACACTAATGTATCTCTAGTAAGTTGTAGGTACTGGCCCTAAGACTATCTGTCACAGATACTTCTGAAATATTTCTCTACTTCTGTTTAGGATAGAACTTAGTGAAAGCTGTTGTTATTCATCATAATGCAAAGCCAAAAAGAAAAGCCACTTTATATTTTTGAGAGGTGTTAATGAATGAAATGCATGTTCTTTCTTCACTCTGGCATCTGTTTATATTAAAAAAGAAAGAAAAAAATAGAGAGAAAAATGAAAGATAGGCAAAAAGTAGCATGCAGATGACTCATGCAGTTTAAGATGATAACAAGGTGCTTTCTGTTTTGGTCTGGGAAAGGTTTCAGGGGAAGAAGGTACAATAGACTGTAGACTGGATTCTCAGAAGGAGTGATGCAGGGATGCAGTAATGCAGCTGTAGTCCTCAACTATATATGCTTGCATCCTAAACTCTGAGAAGGAGCCAAGCACTGGTGGTTGCTTTTGGATCTCCCACTCTTGTCAAATTCACTCCTTTCAGTAACACTGAAAAAATGCTACTTAAATTAATGACTTTCATTTAATTCAGCTGTACATTTATTATCCATACACATATCAGTTTACTGATGACAGGAAACTGAGAGGAGTGGCTGATACACCTGAAGGTTGTGCTGCCTTGATAGGCTGGAGAGTTGGGCAGAGAGGAACTTAATGAGTTTTAACAAGGGGACATGCAGGGTCCTGCACATGAGGAGAAATAAGCCCAAGCACCAGCACAGGCTGGGGTCTGACCTGCTGGAAAGAAGCTCTGCAGAGAAGGACCTGGGAGTCTTGGTGGATAACAAGCAGACTATGAGCTGGCAGTGCCCTTGTGGCCAGTGGTATCCTGGTGTACATTGGGAAGAGTGTGGCCAGCAGGTCGAGGGAGGTTATCCTGCCCCTCTGCTCAGCCCTGGTGAGGCCACATCTGGAGTGCTGTGTCCAGTTCTGGGCTCCTCAGCACAAGACAGACAAGGAGTTACTGGATAGGGTCCAGCAGAGGGTCACAAAAATGGTTTGGGGTCTGGAGCATCTCTCATGTGAGGAGAGATTGTGGGAGCTGGGCATGTTTAGTCCAGACAAGAGAAGACTGAGAGAGGATAGTGCCAGACCTTTCAGCGGTGTCCAGAGACAGGACAAAAGCAAGGGCCATAAACTAGAACACAAGAACTTCCACCTCAACTTGTGGAACAGCTTCCTTACACTGAGGGTGGCCGAGCACTGGAAGTGGCTGCCCGAGGACATCATGGAATCTCCCTCTCTGGAAACATTAAAACCCACCTGGACCTGCTCCTATGTGATCTGCTCTAGGTGACCCTGCCTTGGCAGGAGAGTTGGACTAGATAACCTCCAAAGGGCCCTTAACAATTCTCTGATTCTGGGATTTTCTAATGATGTAAGTTATATAATATATTTTACAGTATCATATTGCAAATATAATTTTATATTTTCTCATATACAATTGCACATTTTGTGTTTATCTCTGATGTAATATATTACAACTTCCTAATGTATGAATATAAAATTACACAAAACCCCACAATTTATTTTACAAATCACAATTGTTTTTTAGTGTTCCCACATCAACCTGTCCTTGTCCAACACACTTGACACATTATTTTAGTCATGGCATCTACATATACTGAAATGTATGGGAAGGTTCCAAATCCTTCCTGAATGTTTGGATGAGAGCAAATAATTCAAAACACTACTGCCTGCCTTATATCTAACCATGGCCCACAAGCAACCTGTACCACTGCACTGCTCACTTCTGCAGCAAGTGATCTCTGCATCCACTTTGTGTGGCAGCCCCTGCTGCCCCCTCCCACCTGCCCACCCCTGCCATGCTGTCTCAGGTACCAGGCTTTGGCCAGTTGGGAACATCAGCTGATGCTGTCCACGCTCCTGTGGTGCACTGCAGGCACTGGCATGGGCCTGCCTCACCCCTGCTGGCACAGCCCTGCTTCTCCAAGATCCTCCTGCTCCCTCATCCTCATGGAGGCTACTCAGCCCCTGCTGCAGCAGAGTTGAGCACACAGGTGTCTTGTCAAAGCATCACACCAGACTCTCGGCTGAGGACCAAAGGGAAAGGGCACTGTGGGGGCTATGGAAGGAGAGGGGCAGGTAGACATGCTGTCTGGTGTGCAGGACATGCTTCTGCAGCCCACTGGCCTGTCCTGGGGCCAGAGATTTCCTTTGCTTGCTGGCACAGCTCCAGGAAGCAGCCTTTGGGAGCCCACTGTCAGTTTGCTGATAGCCAGGAACAGTCACAGAGTCCCCTCCCAGCCCTGTCCGACTACAATCATACTGACTGCCCCTCCCAGGGCAGAAAGCTTACACAAAATTTTTTACAGAATCTTTTATTTAGAAATTAAACAGCTACAGTATCTTGACTTCAAATGAAGATTCACTTCAGATTTGAAATGAAAACCAGTAGTTGAGACACTGCTGATGTCTTTCAGCAGTCAGTCATCCTTGTTCCCACCAGGTAGCGCAGCTTTTGTCCTTCTCATTAAGGAAAGCTGCAAATCACTACCCATTTGATCACATCCTTGTCATAAAAAAAAATAAAATCAATTAAAGCCCACACTACTGCATGCTGATCTTTCATTTTTAATATTAGTTTCATTTGGTACCTACTACTTTTAGCTCACCAGAAGGACTATGTTCTCTCTTTTATTGCAATCTCACTGCATTTCATTCTGCTGGCTATCCATACTTGAGCATGGAAGATGGAAAAATCCCCCAACAATTTACTTTTAATGGAATGTGGTCTGAGCTAAGTCACTGAGCCCTTCCCTGGTGCGATGCTCCAGGTTACTGTTCACTGTAGACCAAAAGAGAAAAAAAGACTGCAGCATGTTTTGGACAAGGACAATTGGGAACTTGTGTTAATAACCAGCACTCCTTCAAGGGTGCAGAAGTGAGGTTTTGAGGCTGACATCAACACCCACTGCACAATCAATGTGCCTGGAATTCCTGAAGCTGTGTAAAAATAGCTTCAAATGTAATTCTCTTCCCCCAAAAAAAGTTTTGCATAAGTCTCCGTCTGGATTTTAATTCTCCTTTTTTTCCAGAATGTTGAGTGCAGAAAATGGAAAATACTTGCTGAAACAACTGAGTATATATTTGCCTCTCATAAAATGTGACATAGTTGGATATGAGTTGAAGCAGAATTTCAAATAAGTTTCTAATACCAGGATCTGCCCAGGCTTGCTCCATAAATCACTGACCTATTGAGTAAGGCTGGTTGGGACTTCTTAAGAGAAAACATGAAACCTGGGTCATGTTTAAGCAAAGATTTTGCAGTGACAACCCTCCCTAGAAATATACAGCCAACTAGGGATAAATTGGAGTCAGACAAAACTTACCAACTTGAATTCAGATTCATTTTAGGGTTTATTCAATATAGAAATGACAGAAGTTACTATGGCTGCTGAAAAGCTTGTTTTAATTTTGAAAAAAAGTTAAAAGGACTTTTCAGTGAAATTCCAGCTATTTCTTTGCCAGCCTGCTTGTCTCTGTGATACCTTCTGCCCTCAAACAAAGTCAAACATAAACCCAAACCCAACACCCCCACAACCTCTCCCCCTCCTCCCCCCCCGCCAAAAAAAATCCATACACAGTAAAACCCTCCAATATGTCAACAATAGAAATATTTATATTGGAAAATTTTGCCTAGCAAAGTTGGCTACATGTTTGTTGAAGTTTTGCATCTGATGCTTTGCATCCACATTCTCCTCTGTTGATGTAGTTGCACACCATTATACCATGTGTCCAGGGATATAGCACAGTCTTCTCTCTTCCCAAAGCATCATGGTGCTACTGCTGCTGGAGACCTGAGGCACTTAAACTCTAATTCCCAATACATACTTCACAGCAGTTCTGAGATGACTTTTTTCTTTTCCTTTTTTTTTTTTTTTTTTTTTTTTTTTTTTTTTTTTTTTGTTTCTCTTTTTTTCATAACAAAAATATT